>JAUTBT010001658.1:0-28725 GCA_032361225.1 Lepetodrilus schrolli
ATATCGCGTCAGAAAGGTAACTTTCGCGAACATTGATGCCGGGATTTGAACCTGGAACCTTTGGCTCCGAAGTCCAATGTTCTACCACCCGCCCGCCAAACTATAGTAGCAGACTATTAAAAAATACTTATTTTACATGAATGTAAATAGAGCAATGCGTGTGATATTATTTTAGTATCTTACAATTTTCTTTTCACAAGCATATCATAAAGCTTTTAGTAATAAAGTATCGCCATGCTGCTTGCTGACTGTTTTTGGTTGTAGTCTGTATAAAATGGGTAATAAATCCAATCATGGTCATGTGATGAGTGGCAGTTGATAATGTAAACATTTGTAATTTTAGCAGGGAAGAGTAAGAGTAATACGTGATTTGTCATTTAAATCTACATAAATATATTCAAAGGTGATTTACGAAATGGATTTTGTTTTCTGCAATACGAATAATCAACATATTCATTAGAATGAATAACCACATTTGAACTATAACGGCCCATTAAACTGTATAATAAATTCCTGCCTCGTGGCACACCTATTTAGATCTATATGTTCATCATGTTCATTCTATGAATAGATTTTATGTCCCTCTTTGATAGATATTTCACCCAGAGGCTATCTTTGCCTTAGACATATATAAATTATTAGGACAAGTCCTTGTTTATCATGTATTTTTCATCTCAATATGTTACAGGCATGGTAATTTTCCACAGATCTGCAGAAATCTGCCGATTTATTTTTCCAAGGGTCTATTTATTTGCCATGAACGTGGCTTTGGGCCAGCAACCCACAGACTCTGGGCGTGTTTTCTGCTGAAACCACAATTGTGTGTTGCCATGCCTGACAACTAGTGATGTTGTATTGGGCAACTAGTATTGTCTCCGGCATGAAGAAAGTTAATCATTAGACTGGGTTGTCGAGAGTTTTTATGGACTTCGTGTATAAGCAGATATTGCTGAGAAAACTGGTGAGACCTATTCCCCGGACCATGAACCGGACCCAGACCCGGACCCAATTCCCACCAATCGGATTGGCTCCTGTGACCTAAAATATGAATTAATTATTTTTCTAACCCTAACCACATGAGCCAATCATTTTTAAGTTGTGTATACAAAATTTTAGTTGAATATGAAAACAGACTCAATAACGTTTCATAACCTTGGGGGCTAAGTCTGCATTTCACAAAAGGATTGTACCAGTAGTCCAAGTGTAAATGGAGAGCTACATCATTTCCTGCCATAGTAAAAGACTGCTCTGATTTAGGCCAGGACTACAGTACGACCTTTAGTGAAACGTTGCATGAAACACAGGCCAGATGAGTTGGAAGATGTGTAGAGAAAGTATTGATCTGACCTAGACACGATTAATGCTAAGCTAGCAAACCAGAGGACATGTTGCATCACCAGCTGGTCAATGTGGCCTTCATGCATTGCAATGATTAGCAATGATTCGAGAGTGACAACAGGGAGACAATCTCAAAGTCTTATTGACAAAGAAACAATGCCACAAAGATTATGATCTGAAAATATTTTGGATAAATTTCAAAAGAATAATATTTCTGATGATGATAACCATTCCTCTAAAATTTGGCCTAAAGATTATGATCTGAAAATATTTTGCATAAAATTTCGAAAGAATAATATTTCTGATGACAATGATAACCATTCCTCTAAAATTTGGCATTTTTTCCCCCAGTGAACTAGCCCAAGGTACATTGACATTAAATGTCGACGTTTGCAGACCTATTACCAAAAACAAATACTCTTAGGTGCTGACTGGTTTTAACTCTAGCTTGGCACTTTAAAGAATTTCTAAGTCTTTGTATACAGAAGGGGAGTGAATGTATTCAACAAATAGACATCGCTACACCCAAATGTTTCATCAGATTGTGTTCTCACTCGGGGTCTATGACTTTCCAGAAGACATTTCAACTTGCAAATTATGGTCAATGGGATTGAAATGAGTGTGGATGCACGTGTGCATGTGTGTGTGTTGTGTGTAGTTAAACGTAATTTTTCAACAGTATTATGGTTGGTTGGCTGTTTGTTTGTAGTAGGACATGTTCCATTGAGACCCACAAGGTGGAGATGGTGTAGATACACCAGAGTTGATGCTAATATCCATTCACAGTTTGACATTCATCATATCGTCCCAAAATATTGTCCCCTTAATGTACTCTTTTTTTTTAAATGCAGAAAAGTTCAATTTAAAGTCAGAATTTTCAGTTATTACTCGACGCTCAACGACTCTGCTATCTGCTATCACTCTGTAAACACAATACACTTAATTTAAAAGATCAATTGGAATGGAAAGTATGACTATATTTAGTGGTTCATACCAGTCTTAAAATATCCATAGATTACTTTTTCAAATGATATTCATGTATTTTATAATATTCTGATTGTAAGTCAAAGGAGTTATATATTGGTCAAAGTCGTCAATATGTATGTCTCAATACATATTTAACCAGCTCATGTTAACTAAGCTTATATGTATATGTATACATTATTTATGCACACGTGATATATGAATCACGCAAATACATACCTGTTGACACAGTGATAGGTTAGTAAACCATTCATTAACCCAAGATGGCATTCCTGCCTGACTGATATGGTATGAGGTATTGTAGCTGTCACATGAACCACGTCAATCGTATTTAATCCTTCGTAAATCTTACTTAATCCCTGATTATGGCACTCAACCATAGGTTATTTACAAGTGGTGACCTCTAGGTAATGTTGTAACAATCCGCAAGTAAATATACGTATTTGAAAATAATTGCAACTTGTTTGCGGTAAAATGGTCTTTATTGAAAAGTTTTTATTAGTTGATGTGTGTGTGTGTGTGTGTGTGTGTGTGTGTGTGTGTGTGGGTCAAGATATTAAAATTAATAATTTGATACAAAAAACAAGAGGCTTATGAGTGTTTTTATAAAATAATGTGTACTGTAATTTGTGACAATTTGTATAAAATATTCACATTGGTCATTGATCATTCAGTCTTCAGTATGTACATAGGACTGGCTGGTCAATAATGTTTCCTACTTAGCTATATAAACACACAAATCTATCTACGTTCCACCCATGTCAGAATGCCAACATTATGAACAGAGAAGGCAGAAAGTAAGAGGGAGCTAGAATGGTGCAGTGTTCGTCAAACAACTAATTATTATAAATGGCGAAATGCAGGGATATAAAAACAGGTAAGGTTGTATCTTTTAGGAAATGCAATTTGGGGGTTATTGGATTTATTCCTTGTCGGGGTTGAATTAACTCTAACATGTCTAAAGATAACATTAAAATATCTAATGAGGCATCTCTGATTGACTCCAGCAGGAATAAGGTTAATTATACTTAACCCTCTCCCTGCTGGATTAGGCACAGGTACAGCTCTCCAGTTGCCTTCAGCATTGAGAGGGTTAATACCCTTGCAATTAGTACATATAAAATTATGTTCTGCCCCATTAAGGTTTGTCTGAGAAGCTATATTTTCCTGCTGTCTTGAACTGAAATGTTTTTTGTTGTTTGTTTTATATTTTTAAAATATTGTTTTCCTTATGTTATTTATATCTTATTTAATTTCTGTTATTATATAATACAAATTTGGTTATTACACATGGTTTGGTGAATTTTGATTTTCATGACTTTTTTCATGACTGACTGGCTCCATAAGCTACAAGTAGATTGCTTTTACATACAATATCTCAGAAGTAAGAACTTAGCACAAAAGCAAGTATGCTTCGTATCCATGTGTTTGGTTATAACACTTGGGAGGAGGGGCCTGTTGGGGCAACACAAAGCACATCAAGTATACTTTACATCTATGTGTTTGGTTATAACTTATTGGCGGGAGGGGGGTCTGTCAGGGTACCGCAAGAGCATCATGTATGCTGTATCTACATGTCTGGTTATAGCTCCTCGTGGGGGGCTCTGACAGGGTTTTACAAGTAGCCTCTCAAAGCATACCCTTGACATGTTAAAGATGACACTGTGTGTATACTACGATAGGTCTCCCCTTTTCTCCACTCAGAATTACAAGAAAGGTTGTTGACTTGATTTACTGTTTCTTGTTTTGTTTACGAACAACCACTACAAAATGATTGTAGTTAGGCGTGTGTGGTTATGTATAGTGTGTCCGATGGGATAAAATTAATTCATGTAAGGTTCTCTTAATGGTTGAACCTATATATTATATCATGGAAAATTGTAAATTTAGAAATTTGACCATTTGAAGCAAAGTGAATCCAATAATAATAATAATAATAATAATAATAGTAATAATAATAACTGGTTTACAGATCCGTCAACCAAATTTTTTCCACTTTGGAAAATGAAAATAATTATTTATATTATATTCCACCGACATTATGCCAAAGCCAATTTCATTGCTTGCTGGTAAATATGCATAACAAAAGTCTAATTTCTAACAAGCAGTAATTTGAAAACAATTGTGCATTCAAACCTGAACAATTTATATGTATTGGCATTTAAGCAATTATATCGATAAATCATATTTATTTTCTGTCAGCTGACCATTGCATATGCAAGCATGTACATATTAAATCATATACATACTATACATGCACTGTATGCTATGGAGAATATAGATTTTATTCTGTTTTAATTTACTGGCTTATTTCTAGCTGTAGAATAATGCTTTACAAATCTATATTTTATTATTAATTATTTATTATTCTCCTTTTTGAATTGTTGAAATCTTTGCTCAGCCTTCCAGAATCTGTTATGTGCTTGACAAATTACAAAATTACACTAAATCGTGTCAGTATTGGCGAGATATTTATGGAGGAAATAGCTTCTGTTGATCTTAGACTGATAATTGTGTCTATTGTCTGATCCAGAACGACATATACATATACAATAGTTACAAGCATGGATTTTCGTCGCTGCTGCCATGCACAGAGCCATGGGACAGGTAAGCCGCATCTAGGTGACGTTCCTTTGAACTGTGTGAAGTGTTCTCAGACAGACAGGTGACGTCACTCCAGTACGGTGTACTGGGTGAAACGAATGACTTGCACATGTCTCGCACAAGCAAGATGGCAGCAAAGAGTTGCCTGTCGCGACGTCGCAAGCAAGTACAGACCGCACAGTGTGCAAGACAAAATTGTCTGTTCGGAGTACTCCAAACACTTGGCACAGCTCAAAGGAATGTCACCCTAACTACATGACACGTGATAAAACTGGTCATTATCGCTGGCAGAGCAGATCATGCTTTGATTTCCAGATAATGCAATCGGTCTGTCATCACACCGGGTAATATAGCTGTGTTATTGTCACTCATCGCTGGATAGTTGACTGTGCATCAAATTATCCCGTTACCTATTGGAGTGTCCTGACTACGTACGGCCAGCGATATCATAGGCATTACCTCCTATGTTGTTTTGTAGCTGCATCATTTTAAGCACTTGCACACACATTACAGAATACAGAATAAATAACAGCACCCTAGCAGTTACTCCAAATTTGTATCATGCAAATATAAAAGGTCATGTATTTGAAACACGTGTGGTGAACTGATATATCAGTCACTAGGCCTTAACGGAGGTGAAAAATTCAACTGATCCATCAGTCACTGGGGTCATCTTGTCAGTCTACCCCCAAAACCAAATTATTAAAATCTCACTGTGTATAATGCTACAAACCATGGCACTACCTCATAAAGAGTCGTATCCACATGTACATGTCACCTATGGTCAACCAACACTGACCTACCCAAACAGCTCATTGCCATTTTCAATAAATCAACACCTGCCTATACATGTATATATATTTCAATAAGGGATAATCTGTCTTAGCCTAACGGCATGGGTTACCATATCAAGTCAGATTACAAGGGGAGGTAATGATAGATTAGCTAGTCTGTTGTGAGGTATTGTAATGTTCCCAGTGATACTGCTATAAGGAGTCCCTTGGATGCAAGATACAGTAGACTATAGTGGAAACGTGCAAGCGCTTGTTATTTATAATTAGGCCTGGCCACTTTAATGATTTGTACAGATCTACCAGAAGTCACCTTGTTATTATTTTAGCAAATTCCGTTGGAGAGAAATGATTCCTCTAGATTTTCATTACAGCTATGGCTTCAGAGGCAAGGAGTTAATATCACATGGTATGTAGTGATTTATGGAGAGAGAGAGAGAGAGAGAGAGACAGAGAGAGAGAGACAGACAGACAGACAGACAGACACAGACAGACACAGAGAGAGAGAGAGTTAAGCCAAGTTATTACTTATTTCCAATAAATATGCTACCATGCCTTTAATTGATCTGTGAAATTCATCAGCCAATTCAAACCCATTACCATTTATTAATATTCCATGCCTGACTGATTTAAAGCCTTGACGACTTAAAATCTAGAATAACCCAGCCCGGTGTACCAAGAATAAATAGTAGCCCTTGGTTATAGATGACCAAGGTTTGTGTGTGTGTGTGTGTGTGTGTGTGTGTGAGGGGGGGGTGGTGATGTCATTTAACAGCAGTGAACACAAAAATGTCAGGTGCACATTAATCATAAACTTTGCGGTCACCACAGTCGACCATATTAGAGTGGTGACTTTTGACTGAGATAAGCTACAGGTGTTCCGACAGTCGGACGTGATCGGTATTACACCGGATGGTTATCTTAAAGGTACAGGTACACAGTGACGTTTAGCGGTGTATATCTGTTGGGTTATACGACTGTGTCATAGTTTCCAGCGAACGACCCCAGGATAGTCGGGCTAGACACAGACCTGTATGCTTGAAACAGCTGGTTGTGCGAGAACACAGTTTCATTGCCGTCTGCTGTCCTGTCCTATCTACAACCAGTGTGTGTCGAACAGTAAAAGGTATTTATCTCAATGCGTTTTGTTCTTTTACCTACAAATGTTGTTTGGTTTTGCATTCAAATTCATTGCTGTGTAGAGTTCAGACGGTATTGGATTGTGTATGAAAATTGCTCATGTCTATCAAGAAGAAATTGTGGATGATGATTCGATCATATGATGGATCGTTGTCAATGGTATGTACTGTAGCAGTGTGCTCTATTATGATAGTGTACTGGTATATTATCAGTATTCACAATATCTCAAAAATTCCTGGTGGTTAGGACAAGCCACTTTGAAAGCTCGTGGCTCCAGTTTCACAATGGCCTCCTAACAATTTAGGAGCTCCTAAACCAGTCCTAAAAGTTATCACCACGTAACAAGTGTTAACGTCACAAGTCTTAAATCGACATCTAACTTACGAGGTGATGAACTGGGTCCTAAAGTTTGGAGATCCTAAATTGGAGTGGCTGGTGCTTCACCCAAAACAATAACAAAAAGAAACCCAGTACTTCAGTGAATCTGTCAATCTGCAACCGACATATTTTCCAAACGTTGTATATATTAATGTCATTAATTTATTATTCATGATCACATTAATTTCTTAATTAAACTGTTTATTGTCAAACTTTAATATTCAATTTCCTTATTCATGCATATTAATGTCATTAATTTATCATTCATGATCACGTTAATTTCTGAATTAAATTGTTTGTTGTCATATTTTAATATGTAATTTGCTTATTCATTTATTGTTTAACCAGTGCTGTAATCAGCTGGTCTAATGACTACCTTGGGGTTAAATTCAAGAATTAAATTACTTCAGTTAGTAATTAAGTGGTTAATGGGCCCACCATAGTGAATGTCCCTTGAAGATGCACATGGGTAATTAGGAATTAATTAGCTGTGTAATTAACCTAAGTGAAAGACTGCTAATTTGAAATTTAAAATAAAATAACAATTACCAGTATTCATTTCAACTAGTTAATTTGTTGACTTTAAATGCATTAATAATTTACTGAGTCTTAAATGTTTGCATATTATTAACAGTGAGGATTCTGGACAGTAGAATTCTATGCTTGGTTTTATTATGATAATAGAAGTAAGTGCCATAATTATTATATATAATACATGTATTTATTTATATATTTATTTATATTCTTCGTTGTACAGGGAAGGCGCTGATTTGTGTTTATAGATAAATAACTCATGTTTATGCTTGAGGGTGTTGGAACTTGCTTTGGGAAACATGTAACTCTGATCTGACTGGTGTGCATATGCGCTCGTGTGTGCGTGTGCATTTGTGTGTGCATGTGAATTTGTGTGTTTACACATGTGGGGAAACTTACTTTGTGTAGTTGCTATAACTAAGATTATCAAGTGTCTTTCTGATATATATTGACATTTACTTTATAACTTTCAACATTTTACCTATTCATTTTTTGTATGTGTTGAGTGCCCAAGAATGTGTGTGTGTCTGTCTGTCTGTCTGTCTGTTTAAATCAAGGATAAATTATCTACAAACATCCTGTTTATATATATAATTGTACCATAATAATTAAATTTCCTTGAATTTGATTGGTTTAAAAAGTATGATCCAATCGCAATAACATTACGGGAAATTTCCATTAGATCGGAATAATCACCAGATGAAAATTTTACATTTGACACCATCGGTGTTAAATGAAATTCCCACCTTAATTCCAACGATAACATCACGGGAAATTTGCAATAGGAACCATTTATCTCCTACATAGATAAAGTATAATAAAAAAAAATTAAATGTGTGAATTGGGCCGACATTTTCAAACACATTTCAGCCCATCATTGGGTCATATTACTTGACATTATAGCATTAACCTAAGCCAGGGGCAGCTCATTTCAATCTCAGTGAGATATGTGGTACCTGTAGTGTGTGACATCTGCTGCCTTACATATATGATTTATGTATACTTACATATATGATATATATGATTTATGTATACTTACATATATGATTTATGTATACTCTCAAATTAAAGTCTTTTGTTTTTAGGCGCATCATAAATATTTACGACTAACCAAATTTTTATACTAACTGAACATTCTAAATCAGACATCAGTAATCAGATTGTCAATATTGATTGATTAAGTAAAATGTACAATATAGATGAATTAATTAACATATATTAATTACAATGGTCAAACAAGCATATATTTGCAAAACATGATACGATGGTTGCATAATGGGTGAACGAATCCTGCTGCGACTTTAAGCAACAAATCACTCGGAACAATATGTTGATTTAATTTTACATCAACGTTTTCTTTCCTTGTCTAAAAATGCTTAATAAAAATACATGACCGGCTCTTTCTCAGAGTGAAGCTATAAAACATTTGCAACTCAGCAAGTCCAAGTCCGTAACCCAGCACCACATAATAAGAACATAATATATGTGCATGTTTAACATCTGATAACTGCAGGCCAGGGTTATAGCCATAAAACCCATTTGAACCAAACGAATCAAAGTAATTTGTACACATAATATCAATTATTCTCTGACATGAACGACACTCGAGTGGCATTTAAATACACTAAGCTGCCGGATGGTGAAACGTAACTACTTTTCACTGTCACATGACACCTATTTATGATTGTCAGGAGTACAAATGAGACCCGTCATGCTTGATTGAATCTGCCCAAGATCAACCATTGCTAAGTCGTTATAGGGTGTGGTGTGTATATACATGTACCGTATATATATACATATATCTATGTGCGTGCGTGTGTGTGTGTGTGTGTGTGTGTGTGTGTGTGTATTCATGAATATTGTGCCAGCCTCTAGGGCAAGTATAGATCTTTCATTGACAAGTTTAGAAACCACTTGTGGTGAAGGTATATGCACATGTCATGTATGATGGATGCATCATGCACTCCAAGCTGTATTACTCTGAATGATGGAAAACACAAGTACATGAATACTAATAAGATGACGTTGTTGATTCATACATATTTTAATAGGTAGATTTATCTATCCTTGGAGTCCAAATGTCATTATGTATAAAAGTAAATTCATATTTTCAATAGTTTCTTTAGTATAAAAATGTTTTTAATACAGTTTCAGTACAGTACCAACAATAAATATGTTTTCTTGACTATTGGGAAGCACACACTGATCAAATAAAATGGTTGTATCAGATGATATGGTTAATCTTTGTTACCCATATTACCTCAGAATCACGAATCTTTAATCTTCGTGTTATTTTTTTAACCTTGACTTTATATTTACATGAGATTACCATTATAATTAATTCCATTATTATTATTTTCAATTAGTAAAATGATGGTACAATATGCATAACATATTTTTCTGTGTTCCTGGTTATGCACAAGTTATGACCTCATAACCATGACATTTTTATGTTTACATTTGTCGTTGTATATGGGTGAAATATTCCTGCTGTTACTAAAACACTAATTCATTCATTCATTAGACCATGACCTTGGCTTTACATTAGGTGACCTTATTTTTTTCCATGAGTGCTCCAAAGTAAACAAAAATAATAATAAGGAAACAATTCATGATCAATCCAGGTTCAAATCACGCCTGGCATCAATGTTTGCGGAAGTTACCTTCCTGATGCGATATTGATAGGATGCGCTGTCTGTAGAGTGGCAATGCAGTTATCATCCTTAGTCTTGTCAGTATCAGCCAATGCTCGCAGGTTTACTGCAACATTTAGCGCTATGGATGTTGTGGGTTTCCGCCTGCGTGAGTGAGTGATTATGGAGTTTAACGTCACTGCGGGAATCTTTCACCCATTTGCGACAATTTTTTTGCCTGCCCTAAACTGACAAGCTGTGATATAATTTTGAAAGCGACTCTAAACTCCAATTTTAAAAAATAAAAAATAAAATAAAATACAATTATCATGTATGATTCTTTAACTTATTATCTAAAACACTCTCCTTTGTGTTCTAGGTCATGCGTTTAAAGGCACGATGCTCTCAGAGCAGCTACTAACCCACGGAGACCTACTGGAGTCTCTAGATGCTGAGCCAATTTTCGACTACCTCCTCCAACATGGCGTTTTGGATAAGATGGCCGTCGATGAGATCCGTAACGAGAAGACAGCTGAGGACCAGAACGTGGCTTTGTTACACTGTCTTGAACGCCACGGCACCACCGCTGTGGCGATGTTCATCAACGCTCTGCGCCACTCGGGGCAGGTGCACCTGGCCAGTACATTGGACGTATCCCAGAGAATCCGACCTGTTAGAGGATCAGGTAATAGTGGATCCAGTCTGGATATTTTTTTAAGTATAATTAAAGTGCCAGGACACCAAAATAAAATTTTTAGAAAATCTAAAAACTAGAAAATATTTTTTTTTTATAATTAGAAAAATAACAATCATAATTGTTATTATAAAAGTAAATAAACATGATTAACAATATTAAATAATAATAATCAATAATAATATTTTGTTTGTTTGTTTTTGCTATCAGTGAAAAATTATCACTTCTACACAAAAGGTAACAGTCAAGAGATAAAACACTGCTAAGCAACCATATTGTTTTTGCATTTTTGTAGTCATTGTTCCTTCTTTTCTCAGGATACTGGGAAAAGCAGAGACACAAGGGTCAGGTGGTGGTCAAGATACAGGTCAAGGCCATCAAGGTCATGGCACTCGATGACACGCCGGTCAAACCCTGTGGACGATATCAGCGAGAAATCTACGAGGTGAAAATGACACCCCGACGGCTGCACAAGTCGTACGACAACATGTTGATGCTAGACAGCGAAGACTGCGTGCCGTCAAAGTCCATTCGGATAATAGACTACCCCTATGCAAAAGACAAGGATGATGACGAAGACCTTGTTAAACCCAAGAAATCGTGTTGGTGCATGTGCTTTCCTATGTTCCGCAGCCGACGGAAAAACGCGGAAAAATATGCGGAAAAAACTAACTCGCTGGGACCTTCGCACAGATCGCAGTCTCCACCACATGAGAGCAAACGGAAATCTCAGACGACCAGTCCGAAGAAGCAGAAACACAACAACTCCTCCCCTGCAAAGGGAGCTAAGTCTGGTCTGACCAATTCAGGGGAGAGAACTCTAAACGGGCATTCGAGGACAAACAGTCCATTGAAGGCTCACCGGAACGAGTACAGGAACAACGTCAATGGACGACGGAATAATCACCTTCAGCTTTCGGATAACAAAGAAAACATGGACCCGGTATCCATGAGGTATAATGAACAGCTCGAATTAGTTGAGCTGAAACGATATTCGCACAAAAGCCGGTCGAGAGAAAATGGCACGTGTAAAACGCGGATGTGTGAAAAGTGGAAATCAGAGGGAACGGACTTCGAGAAAAAGTCGAGTGAATTTTACGGGCTGTTCGACAATAACTTGAAGAACAGCTGCATAAAATATTTCGAACAAAGTCGAGGGACGCTAATCTTGCAGATCTTCAGCAACAGTGAAGGGATAACTGTGTTCAATATTTGCATGACCAAGGATCACATGAACAAACTGCGGGACGATTTTCAGACCGGCAACTTGGAGGAGAAACTACAGGGAATACTCATTCCAAACCGGACCATTAAAAATCTGGACATTTTGGACATGAAACTTGCAATAACCATTGACGATGAACAGTTTAGTGAGGCTATGGAAGAACTCTCATGAATATTATGATCTATCTATTCATATTTTCATTGACCCACGAGTTGCGTGTGATTGCCACGGATTTATATATACTTATCTATTCCGGAAACTGCGACCAATGCAAAGTATATTCCGAAAATTATTTCCAGGATCCGATTCTTATCACGAGAACTGTACGGTTTGTGATTTGCCACACACACAAAAAAAGAATTTTTGTTTCACATATCAAGCAGTGTGTTATTGGAAATGATTAAAAAGACACATGCAAACAATGAACACCTCATAAGTTTCGTGCAGGGCACGAATGAGGATTATTTCTCCAATTAATTAACCTTCTTCTCACTGAAGACAACCACAGTTGCCCATCAGAGAAGAAACTGAGTGATTAGTCCAGAAAAAGGATTCCAAACAATGAATGAGAAAGGATACCTTTTATTTTATCCGAGAATCGAGAAATTGGGTGAAAATACTGTTTCATATATAATACGTACACGTTTTACCCATGGTCTTGAAATTTACCAACATGTGACTACGTGCTAGCTCTAGCAGTGAAATGCAAAATAAGAGGACATTTGTGAAAGTGTGATGTGATATTAGATATGTCTATATTTAGGTGTGTGTTTGCCTCAGTTTCGGACGCCATTATTACTGATGATTCATAGAATGTTGTGATCTCCGCACGGCATTTTTGCCGATGTATCTCGCATAAACAGTGACATTCGTAGCCAAAGCCCAAGACTAAAAATATCTGGAATAATCACACACAAAATCTCAGCAAGAATTAATGTTCTCCCTCCATGAATGCCTGTATAGTATTGAATAAATTCATTAGCAAGTGAATTAAGCACTTTATACACTATACAGGAATCATTGATCAACATATTTGACTATTTCAATTAATTACAAGGCAACTATAATTGCACCATATTCATTAATAAAAAAAATACATTATTCCTTTCTTTCCTCAAGTAGGGCTTATTAAATATTTATTTGAAGTTTCAAGCAGAAATTTTCTAAACTTGCTTAAAAAAAAATAAAAAATTATATATTTCTTGTACATACTGAGACAGTACTTAACATTTTTAAATGGGTAGAAGACATTTTACATTCTTATTACTACAAATGTTATATCTTGTAAATTAAATCAAATCTCAAGTTTTCGTAATACAAGATGTTAAATAAAACATAAACAAGATGACTGGTTAAATAGATACAGTGCATATATATTTTTCTGATATGTAATGTGTCAGCCAGCTCGGGGTTTCGAATACGCACAGAATACGTGTGTGCATATCAAAGGTGAATGCACATGAAAAACAACTGTCTGAGGCCTAGTAGTGCTAATTATTGTGTGTCTTAGTTTGTGTTACATGTTTGTTAAACCACTGTATTCTGGTGGTTGTGATTTTAATAGCATTATGCTATACTATAATGTGCTTTCACCTTCGACACGCACATGCGTATTCTGTGCATATTCAAAACTTTCAACTGGCTTATAGTGATTTAATTTTATGCTGACCAAGAAACATGTCATCTCCTTTTTTAGCCTGACATTATCATGAGAAATACTAATGTGTATAGAACATAAAACACTACACTATTTATCATAGTATCAAATGTTCAAATCTCCACAACAGTAATGTACTCAAACACCTTTGGAGCCTCTTAACATCTAGGTAATGACATCAAGAATTGTTATGTTGTAAAACAACCCTAATCATTTTACAATACTAACCTGGTATGCCACTCCCTCACGGGGAATTATAATCAGGAATTATAATCGGAGGATAAGAGCAGGAAAAAGAAAGAAAAATCCAGATTAAGGCTAAACCAATGTAATTACTTGGTTTACAAGTCAGCTGGTTCTCTTTTTAGACTCATTGATATATTTAAAAAAATTAAATACGTAAGTGTCAGGGAGGGAAGGGGAGTTTTAGTTAATGTCCAAGATCATTACCAGGACAATAATAATAACAATAATAATAATAATAAGCCTATTCATACAGTGCTATTATGCATGTATGAACATACTCCAAGTGTAAAATACGCAGAAAACATGAAAATATGTTATACCTGTTTACTGAAATGTGCAATAGAAATTTATGTGACAACACGATGACACAAATGTGTATATATATATATTTATGTGACAACATGATGACACAAATGTGTATATATATTTATGTGACAACACGATGACACAAATGTGTATATATATATATTTATGTGACAACATGACACAAATGTGTATATATATTTATGTGACAACATGATGACACACATGTATATATATATATATTTATGTGACAACATGATGACACAAATGTGTATATATATATATTTATATATATATATATATATATGATGACACACATGTATATGAATGATGACACATGTATATATATATATATGATGACACACATGTATATGAATGATGACACATGTATATATATATTTATGTGACACCATGATGACACACATGTATATATATATTTACGTGACAGCACGATGACACACATGTATATATATATTTATGTGACAACACGATGACACACATGTATATATATATTTATGTGACAACATGATGACACACATGCATATATATATTTCATATATTGCTATTAATTAAGGCATTTGTCTGTGATATAGATATTCTGCTAAAATGTTTTAATTACAATCAATTACAATGAATTTATGACATCCTTCGTTGCTTTGGGAGATGTATTTTTCATAAATATTTAGCATAACATGTGCCTTCAGATCTAACTAAAATTGTCCAGAATGAAATTGCGTGGAAGTATATACAGTAGATATTTAATTATGTACGTCGATATATATAGTACCAATAAAGATGGATTAATACACTCAGGATATAGTGTTACCTTTGACCCAGTACTATATCAAGAGGTCAAAGTTGAAATATGCATATATCACTCTTGGTATTGAAAAATATGTGAAGGTGTAAAATACTATAATTGTACTATCATTTTCTGGCTATTGGAATTAAATGTACTATTAAAGGCACATAGCACATTATTCTGTTTAATATATGTAAAACATCAAGTAAAACACATGTTTTATTTTGAAGTCTGGCATAACAATATACCCGACAACTACCAGTACTGATAAATTGTCCTGTATTTCAGATTCATAGGCATAAGGAATAGGAAAGATAAATTTACATGTATTCATTTTAAACTGACTTGAAAAAATGGACTGCCACAAATTCATGCCATTTATCTTAACTGTTCAAATACTCCACTGCAGCACTCAATGTAAGGAGCTCACCTAATATTTCCTCTTTCTGCAGAAGAGTTCCATTTGAAAAAGTCATTCTTATAACCGTGCATAAATATTTTAATAAAAGATGGGTAATTAAGTATTTTATGAAATATTTCTTTTACTTTTACTATCAATTTAATATTAAAATACAATGAACACAATATTTGTAAATGTTATTTCCTGAAATAAATGTAGCACAGTGCCTTTTAATAGGTGTGAGTGTGTGTGAGTGTGAGTGTGTGTGTGTGTGTGTGTGTGTGTGTGTGTGTGTGTGTGTGTGTGTGTGTGTGTGATTCTTTGTTT
Source organism: Lepetodrilus schrolli (assembly GCA_032361225.1). Lineage (NCBI taxonomy): Eukaryota > Metazoa > Mollusca > Gastropoda > Lepetellida > Lepetodrilidae > Lepetodrilus > Lepetodrilus schrolli. The sequence goes on from JAUTBT010001658.1 coordinate 16,057, forward strand.
ATTAGGACAAAACAAAAACCCAACTTTTTCATGAGGACTTAATGTATAAATTTATTTGCATTTTATGTCTTCGGTGGTTGGGTACAACTGGTGGTGTATAAACAGCAATACACTGAAGTTGTATTTGGCCAACATTATAAATATAGGTATCCATTATTAGTATTACTACAAGTACATAATAAGGACAGAACAGTTTTATTACTCATTTTACATGCAGATACGTACATAGACGATCTCATAAGAGTGGTAATATAATACTGAATTTATTAAACGAGTTGGTAAAACTGATATTATGTAAGGCTCTGCATGTCTAGGGAACTGGGTTAAAGCACACAGACAAAATATAGTTCAAAGTAAATGTGTAAATATTAATAAATCTGTTTGCATATTTAATTGAAGAAATCTTTTAACTTTATATTCGACAAATTAAGTAGCAGCTCTAAAAAGATTTTGATACACGTATGAATACAATTATAAAAATCTATTGTGTTATTACACTAGTGAAAATATTTATATTTATAGCATGGGTTATTGCACTATCTAACTCCTATGTTATGTGATAAAAGTAATTTATTTGGTGTAAATTGTCCAAAACCATCAGAATCTGAAAAAAAAGTAATAAAATGTCATAATACTAGTAATTAAAGACGGTTGCCACATCAGTGATATGTTTTCAGAGTGGTACAAAAATTGAATATTTTGATCTGTATTTTTTTTGCTTATTGACCTCATTATGGGTTAGACAAGAGTTATTGGCACAGATTTATTCTATTAAAAAAAGACAAAATAGTTTGCAAATATAACAATGCTTAAATTATCAAAACTGTTATTGGATTCCATTGTTACTGAACTGATTTTTAACTAAGATATCTGTATTTCATGATCTAATTAATCAACAGGTAAATCCAAAGTTTAATACCCAATGACCTCTAGATTGAACAGTCATTGAAAGGTCATTGAAAGGTCAAGTACACCAATGTTCTCTTTATGAATAACTATCAGCATGACATTATAATTAAACCAGAACATTTGTACATTTAATCCCCACATCCATAGGATTAATTCTCCTTTTAAACAAAGCCACATATCATATGTATTATTTATATATGGTTGATGTTATGAAAGGTTAGTGTACATGCTTGAATTCTGATCATGTTCTTGATATATTTTCTGCATGATGTCGACGAAACCTGGAAAGTAATATGAATTCATTTATTTTGTACTGGTTACGATTTGTAATTATTGGAATGTGAACACACGTATGGTGAACTGAAACATTTATGTCATAATATTTTTGTGAGTTCTAATTTAAGAAAAAAATATATGAAAAGTATTTGACCTGCCCCCTATTGGTTTGAGTAGATTGTACAATGGCAAAATAGGACAATATGTTAATATATTTATGTTGTTGGAGATGAGGTTTTCCACATCGTTTAAAATCTTGTCTGAATGCTCTCTGATGAATGAGGAAGAAAAATGCTTCAAGAGGAATTAAAACACAAGATTCTACTTATAAATTGTTGTCATGTTTTTTCTTTTTTACTATAGGCAACCAAATATCACAGGTACAGCTATAGAGCCAAGAGCTGTAGCATATAAAAGAGTAGCCAAGTCTTTGTATCGAGGATGCAAACGTGTAGGGTGTTTTGCCATTCAATCAAGCAAGGTGAAGGTAGAAAATGAATATCACAAATCTGATTTGCAATTTAATAAAAAGACAACAGGGTACAACATCTTGGGGAAACTTTGTAAAAAAATTAATTAAATTCTTCAACTGGTTAACAACTCATATGAACTGGTGATCTCTCACATGATTCCATTATTATGGAATAGGGAGATGGAATCCGAGTTTAAACCAAGTTTTGAACCAACACAAGCACCATGATGTCTTAGGGAATGGTCTATCAGGGACTGGTTTTACAATACTCTTGATTAATTTGATTAGCAGCATACATGTAAAATTACTATAATTTGACAAGCAGTGATATGCTTAGCTTTTTTTTTCTTTTTCTTTTTCTTTTTCTTTCATTTATATCACGACTTGTCACTTTAGGGCAGGAGGAAACCCGCAACATCTGTAGCACTGAATGTTGCAGTAAACCTGCGAGCACCGGTACTGACAAGACCAAGCATGATAACTGTATTGCCACTCTACAGACATCGCATCCTATCAATATCGCATCAGAAAGGTAACTTTTGCGAACATTGATGCCGGGCTCCCGGGGCGGGATTTGAACCTAGAACCTTTGGCTCCAAAGTCCAACTGTTCTACCACTGCGCTACCACCCGCCTACGTATATGATTAGCTAATGGTAGTTCATGAAATGTCAAACAATCTAAACATAGCATCTAGATATTTTTGTGTTAAACAAAGATTTCCTGTTAATTTGATGGGATGAAAGAGTAATTTACATTTTGGCAGAAAACAAAGTTTGTTTCAGTTACATTGGAGATTGGACCAGCTGGTGCTCGCAGGTTTACTGCAAAATTCCGTGCTACGGATCTTGCGAGTTTCCTCCTGCCCTAAACTGACAAGTCGTGGTATAAGTGAAAGAATCTTGAAAGCAGATCTAAACCCCAAATACATTTTTTTTTTTATATTTGAGAGAAAAAAACTCTCCCTGCTGGATTAGGCATAGGTACTGCTCTGTGGGGCATCTCTGGTTGACTTCAGCCTGGAGAGGGTTAAAGTGACAACAACATGGTATATAGTGTGAGCCAAGGGGGGGATGATTCAGACTTACAAGAGTTGACTCCCTTTGAGCTACATAGATCCATTTTAAGGTGGTTCTATAATTTGTGCTAATAAATTTATACACATACAGAACGGTCAGGATACAGCTTCTGTTGTAAACCATATACTAGTATTATTTTCTAGACAACTGGATCCAATATTTATATCTGGACAAAAACCAGATCTGATGAAATCCATGTCTCAAGGGATAAGCTGTGAAGAAAAATAAAGTGCCACAACCATAGCTAAAAACAGGTTGTCAATGCACATGACATATATTCTTCATCCAATATAATAAATACATATGATATTGCATTTATTCACTGTGTAGTCGACACAGATTACATGTCCTGAAAACAAAAATGCATCAACAACCACATATGTGTAAAATTACGCCAATCTCTTTTTTTTTATGAATTGATTTTTATTTAATTTCCATGGCTCTGCAATAAGATGTGCCTTTGGAAATAAAAGATTTAATTTTATTTACATTGAGATTAAAAAATAAAGAGATTAAGAAATAAAAAATGCCTACCTATATACGGAATAGGCTGACATATCACCCTGCATAATGAGGTACGTCCCAAACCGAAATGCTCCGCCATATAGCATGAAGATAACTCCTTGAGAGATCCCAAAGGCCAAGCCAAAGATATGACCTTGTTTCATGTTTTCTCTGAAAATGAGACAAATGGAATGTCAATAATTTCTTGCTGAAAAAAAAAAGAGAGTTAATTTGTTACTTTCAGAACTAAACCCCTGAAAATATATATATAATCAATTTCTTGAGGAAAAATAATTAATTTGTTACTTTCAACATATATTTTATCGGTCGTATAAAAAAAGAAGAAGACAATTTCCATTATTTAAAAAATAAATATAAAACTAACGATGAATTAACCTTCACCATGCTCCAGGCACAGTGAAATCATGTTACTTCAGCCTGTAGGTTAACACTTTGCAGGGGAGAACTTCTCTTTTTTTAAAGTTGGGATTTAGAGCCACTTTCAAGATTCTTTCACTTATATCACGGCTTGTCAGATGAGGGCAAGAGAAATCCTCATCATCTGTAGCGCTGAATGTTGCAGTAAACATGCAAGTACCAGCTGGTACAGACAGGCCAAGGATGATAACTGTCCTCTTATATTTTTAATTTAACTCTCTCCATGCTGGAGGTATTTCCGAAAAGTGTCTGTGTCAAATCCAGCAAGGAGAGGGTTAAAGATATGTAAATATCAGATAATACATCAAATTAACAAACCTGTATGGTTTCAGAATGTTGTCACAGTATTGGTTGGAGAAATGGACCTCCCTGGTAAGTGACTGGACTGTTCGCACATTCTCTATAGCTTCTGCTGAGGTCTGAAGAAAAGTAAATTCTTCAATATACATGGTGGATACTAGTATCTACTGTGTAATAATGATTCCATAATCAACAGTGTTGATTATTTTAGTGTGTGTTTCTCGTGCTTAGTGAAATGTATACGTTTTCGACTGCTAGTTTTCAGTCCACATGCACCAATTCTTAAAAATTTCTTACCCACTTGAAATTATTTGCAATGATGTACATTCATATTCTTTTGCTACTCATTAAATTATTTGCATTATAAAAGTTAAGTGGCATCACGTATTATCTTCTAAATGACATACTCAAAGGATCTATATTTTGCCGTTGGAATATACGTACAACAAGAAGTGAACAACCTTGATGTCACAGGCGGATGAATATACAACAGCTGATTAGGGTCGCCCTCTCGATAAAGATGTTTGTTGGCAGTTTTCAATAGTTTATTACATTAAAATGATTATATTGAATAATTAGAATAACCCACTCGATACAAGTGATTACAGAAAATATGTCCCTCGTGAACTTAATGTTCAAAGTTCCTCGCTGAAGCTCGAACTGTGAACAATAATTTCACTCGGGACATAACTATGCCATTAAAAACTTAATTAAAAAATTATTTCAAAGTTTTGATAATTTTCAATCACTTCTGCAGAGGTCTAAAGAAAAGTAAACTACATGTATGCTAAATAAAAAATTAAGTAAATTTTAAAAACATTTTCAATAGCTTTGAATTGAAAGTCTGAAGAAAACTACAGAGTACTGGGGATTATTACTTAACACCATCAATTAAAGAAATAGACCATTTTTTGGTCGAGGACTTAATAAAAGCAAACTATACCAATTTTTAAACTAATGATTCAAAATCATGTTTAAAGTTCAAACATTCTCAATTGGGTATTCGGAGGTCTGAATAAAAGTATACTATTTCAATAAAATAAAATAAAAACCATTCAAACTCATCTAAACAATTTGAATTTAAGAAAAGTAAACCATATCTATGTCAATTAAAAATAAATACTACTCATTTCAGATTTCAAGAGATGAAAAATTTTGAATTTGACCAGTGACCAGGACATTTAGAAAATGGAGTCATACTAAATGGCACAGCATATTTAGCTGTTTGTCATTCAACTTGATATGAATCTGGACTGGCAAAAATATCACAAATGTAAGATGAATGTAAGTTATGACCAGACCAAATCACTGTGGTCCATCTTAGCCCTCTGGCTGCCTGATTGTTTTATGACGTCATGACGTCACAGCCACAATAATTGTGGTAATACTTAAAATTATACAGTGATATACTTGAAGTTGAATATCTATATTACTGTTAAAGGTATTCTGATCAAATTCCACATGTGTCTTGTTGATAGATTTTTGGGTAAGTATTTCTAGAACTGTTTGCAGGCAAAGATTTGCAAGAAAACATGCAGCAGCCACATTCGTTTTACATATTTTGTCTGGTGATAATACACTAGATAATTACATTTAATCTTTATAAACACTTGTATTTGATGCATATGGCTCACATCTTTTTATATCAACAGACTTTCATCCATATCAGTTTGTTATTAGTCCACATTGGAATTTTTAGCAGATCGTGTCCAGCACTCGTTTCTCGTAATTTTCACGCAAAAGTGCACGTTTTGCCGCGAAAAATGCAATAAACTCTAATTAATTTATTCAAAGCCACATATTCATAATAATCGCTGTATATCAAGACTAGGTTGTTCTGAATATGAAACAATAATTTTATATGACTATATTCCATCAAAGCTTCCGTTTTCGTCGATTGAAATTGGCAGGCGAGCAACCCATCTACGTACAGGTTTGGCCGTCAGCGATGTATGACGTAACCATCTATGTACAGGATGGCAGCCTGAGGGTTAATATTACACTGTACAGTGAATGATAAAATATTGACATATTTTGATTTTTGAATAATAAATAAATAAAATAGTGTTACAGTTAATTGTGATATACAATATGAATACAAAACAAGAATAATAAAAAATACAAAATGGGAGCCATGCCTAACCCCGCGGTTTATCAGATTCGGCAGTGCATAGAGGTGCACTATAGCGAGGACTTGTGCACTATAACGAGGGCTCATTGTATTGGGATAACACTTTTGTATGTTTTACAACTATCAGGTGTGTAACTGTAAATAAGAATGGACATGTAGGGAAAATAGGTCCATATATAATTAATAAATAATACAAATCATAAGTAGCTCATCTTAAAAATATAGAGAATTTTCAGAGCATTATTTTAACTACACAATATTCAATGAAGAAAGTAATTTTTAGCTGCATCATAAAATAAATAAAAAGTATTTGTACAAAAATAAATTCCCAGACCATTGGCAAGCAATACCAAAAAAATGGATTGCAAAAAGGCAATGGCATGATGAAACTTCCCAAAACCAACAATGGAATTTGCATTTCATAAAAGTTATATACATAAATATCTCTATCAGAAGAATTATCATAACATCCAACACATTTATGAAAATTTACTATTTAAAAGAAAACTAATCTAAAACGCTCAAAATATTAATACTAAAAGTATTTGCAATGAAAATTACTAGGCCTACATTTGGGAACGTTATTCAGTATTATTTACTAAACTAATAAATAATCCGAGCAGATCACGACAACTGGCAAATGTACTCGTATCTTCATGTATACAATACAAAATATGCATTGATTTTCAGATCCATAATCTTTTTTATTAATGGCTATAAAAATATTCATTTCAGTCCACCTTCTGTGTTTCTGTCTCTTGTGACACAACCATAAACACTTTCTGTAGGAGCTGGGTCAATTTATCTGAAACAAACAAACCAGTTACTATTACACAGATATGGGGACAGTAAGTCTCGTCCGGGTAATTTCTGATGATAACTGAAGGAAATCTCACTGTACATGGTGTAGGATCATCAGATTTTTAGGTTTATACAATAGGAATTTAGTGTTTGAGCCACTAATTGGCCTTGAGAACAGTGGACCCCAATGGTGTATTAGAATTTGTTCAATAATAATAAACAGCAATTAATAAGTTATGAAATTGGGTCGTAGTTATTAACCATCTTTTTGCTGGAGGTTATGAGAGATGCCAGTAGGGAGAGGGGTTAAGCCATTGAAACATATACTCAACAAAATTAATTAAGGGCCAGTAACCTTTTTGGACTTTATACTATTTTTGAGGAATTTCTAAATGTCTACAGGTACTCAAGGACTTGCTGTCTACATGTCCTTGAGTACCCGGCGCCTGTAGACTTTTAGAAATTGGAACTCTGCTTGAGGAATCTGGTGTCATTATTCTTCCAATGTCTGTCATTGGAAGAATAATGACAACAGATTCATCAAGCAGAGTTCCAATATTTAACAGAAAACCCCACAAAATATCTACTGGCCTTTAATTTATTTTTGTTGGGCATATTTTAGGGGCATCACTGGTTGTAAGCAGTAGGAAGAACATTAATTAATTAATTAATATGAATGAATTAATTAACACAATTTTGAAAGTGTTCACAATAAGCTTTGGAACAATGGAATTAATGTCGTTATTAATTAGCATCTTGTTGCTATTGTTAATATTATTGTTAAATGCATGTTGTGTTGCCATGGAAACAGAAATTGGGGAATGGCCGTAATTATTCAGTAGCAGTAAGAGAACAAACACAGACATATTAAGCCATGGTTGTTGATTATATTACTTGTAACTATGTTAATTAATTCTTTCTCTCCGATATCCATAACAAGAAACCATTGCTTTATCTAACCTATATATATTGCTGTACGTTCAGTAAAAGTGCAACAGCAGACTTATCTAATGTGATTACTAATTAGCACACTAGTATCATGTTATCCGATACTAGCATACTGATTATCTGGCCTTTGGAACAGTTAAAACCACTGATGCCCAAACCACCAGTAATATTACATGATTGTTTATTTGGGGGGGGGGGGGGATTGGGGTATTAAGTCGCTTTCAAGATTCTTTCACTTATATCACAACTTGTCAGTTTAGGGCAGGAGGGAACCTGCAACATTCGTAGCGCTGAATGTTGCAGTAAACCTGCGAGCATCGGCTGGTACTGACAACATAATTGCGTACATCTTACAAGCATGGCAATAGACAATTGTGATTTATGTGGAAAAGCCTGGGCTGCAGGCCCTAAGCCACGTCCAGGGCAAATAAATTGACCCCTGGACAAATAAATCAGCAGATTTCTGCGAATCCGTGGAAAATTGCCATGCTTGATTTTGTAATTTTATGTACATTGGGTTCATAATAGACACTAAAAAAAAAGAAGGGGCGGGTGGTAGTGCAGTGGTAGAACGTTGGACTTCGGAGACAAATGCTCCAGGATCAAATCCTGATAGTAACACTATGAGAGTCCTAACTCCAAGTTAACGTATAGGAGTTTCGACTCTCGTAGCGGTACAATCGCTTTGTGGAACAGGACCCAGAATCTTGGTAGACCACCATAGTTATCATATTCATTAACCAGATTCAAAATATCAAAAAAATGTTGGTGATACTTTTCATAGGCAAACATGCATACAATGTTACAGCTCGAGTTACTCAACAAAAAGCCAGCCACGACGGATCGAGTGAGACTAGGATTGGGCTACTTACGAACAAGACTATTAAAGACTTTAGGTTTCCGCTTCCATTTCACGCCCAGTATATACACGGGAATCCCGGAACACACGATCATGATGCCCGTGCCAGTCTCTCTGGGTGCGGCAAACAGCGGGACGGTCAGCAGGAAAACGACCGCCGTCAAAAATATCAGAGGAATTATCACAGGAAACTGAAAAGAAATGAAACGTGTGTGTCGTTAAACAAGTATAAGATCGCATGGTTACGACGCAATGGTTGACAAGAGTTTAGCCGCACGATTCCAGTGGCTGTTGGATGATTATGTTACATTGCGACGCCTCACACTTTCAATAGTAGCCTATGTATCCTACGGTACTCGCACCACACATTCAAATTATATATTGGGCAATGAATAGGATATTACACAACAGGATTTCTATTTCAATTTATTGTTTCTCATGAACAAGCATGGTAACAGATAAATTGTGATTTCAGCGCAAAACAAGCCGGGGGTCTGGGGGCTGCAGGACCCAACCAAAGTCCTGTGCAAATGAATCGACCCCTGTACAAATAAATTAGCGGATTTCCGTGGATCTGCTGACAATTGCCGCACCTGCATGAAATAATTAAACTAAACATTTGTATAGATGCCTACTATAGCGTGTATGCATACCTTGATAGGCCTGGGCATGTCAGGTTTTTTATATCTTAGGTATATCATTCCTAAGATGGAGGTTCCGACAGACATCCACTGCACAAAGCTTAGGTAGTTTATCAGGGCATAGATGTCGCTGGATATCAGCATCAACAAGGACATGCAGCCCTGAAAATATCAACATAATTGAGTAAAATACAACTGAAAATAACAAGAAATTTGAGACATAAAAATTGAAACATGAAGAAAATTGAATAATTAAACTTGAAAAATTAAGAAATTTGAGAAAATGAAACTAACAAGAAATTTCATTAAATAAAACTTGAAACAAGAGTTTAAAAAAGCAACAAATAGCCTGTTGGTTTTTGCATCTATACAGTGTATTTTAGCGGATAAGCAATCAGAATTTTACAAAATTAACTGATAGGATAGATGATGATGATAATGATAGAAAAATATGGATAGCAAAGATATTACAGACGCCATGGGGTCACCGAGACAAATAATTCAGAAAGTAAAAACAAAATTGAGAATAATTCAGAAATTGACAAGCTGTCATATGAGTGAATTAAAAAATAATAAAAAATTTTTACCGTAAATAGTATGGCAGGAAGTGGAGTGTAGCGCTTCACGTTGATCATCGCCATCAATTGCGGCAAATTTCCGTCCCTGGCACCGACAAAGAACATCCTGAAACAACACAAGACAACCGTTATAAATAGCATCACCAGTAGGAGAGAGAGATCAAATTCGCTTAGATCAGGAAAACCATATACCATCTTCCGTGACGACGGAATTCTGTCTTGGAATTCCATCTTTGTAGGTAAAATGAGTGTACTTCCGAGGAATCTTTTCGAGAACATGTTACAGTTATATTCAGAAGTAGGAGGTAGCACTCCATACTGCTGAGTGTTGCAATAAACCTGCGAGCACCAGCTGGTCGAACTGCATTGCCATCCTTGGCTTGTCAGTACCTTCCGTGTGCTCGCAGCTTTACTGCACTTTTCAGCTCTACAGGTGTTCCAGGCGTCGTGAGCAACATAATGGTGAAAGTGGTTCAAACCCACAACTTGATTGTCTTACCTCCCTGATGTGAACATCATCCCGTTCACACTCCCAAACGTTGACAAGGCAACAAAGACAGGCATTATCCACGCCATGATGCCAAACAGGCGATTGCCAAATGTCTGCAACAGAAAATAATAATTCTCTGACATCCGACATTGGAAGAAATCCGCATACTGCACATGGAGTTGAGAAGGATGTGAGTGCATGCTTTTGAGTGCAGATTTTGCACATTATATATATATATATATATATATATATATATAATTTATTATTTTCCCATAATAATATATTTGCTAATAATGATAATAATAATAATAATAATAATTAATATTAGATCTAAATGATTCCATTAAAAGAAATATTAATAATAACAATTATTATAATCAACAAAATTAATAAAGCCTATTATTAATGTGCATATAATTAATATCTAAACACAGAGTTGTGCTTTCAATATTTTGTACCTTCATACCTTGCTGGTTTCTATAAATAAATGAAATTTTCTATTTGTTATAAATAAATACACCTATATATACTATTTGTTGTAATTATATACACCTATATATACTATTTGATATCCTTGGTCTGTCAGTACCAGCCGGTGCTCGCAGGTTTACTGCAACATTCAGCGGATATAAGTGAAGAATCTTGAAAGCTACTTTAAAACCCAATTAAAAAAAAACCACACAAAATATAACTATTTGTTATACTTATATACACCTATATATACTATTTGTTATAATTATATACATACACCTATTTATACTATTTGTTATAATTATATACACCTATTTATACTATTTGTTATAATTATATACACCTATATATACTATTTGTTATAATTATATACACCGATATATACTATTTGTTATACTTATATACACCTATATATACTATTTGTTATAATTATATATATACACCTATTTATACTATTTGTTATACTTATATACACCTATATATACTATTAGTTATAATAATATACACCTATATATACTATTAGTTAGTGATTATGCTGCAGGACATTCAGTTAAGAATTGACCTTGTATATAATTATTACATGTATATTCAAGGTCAATTGTTCCCTGAAATATGATTGATTTTAAGGTCATCCTACAATTTAAACAACATGCTACTGAAGATGATGTGGGCGGGTGGTAGCGCAGTGGTAGAAGAGTTGGACTTCAGAGCCAAGGTTCCAGGTTCAAATCCCACCCCAGGGGGCCCGGCATCAATGTTCACAAAGGTTACCTTTCAGACGCGATATTGATAGGATGCAATGTCTGTAGAGTGGCAATGTAGTTATCATCCTTGGTCTTGTCAGTACTAGCTGTTGCTTGCAGGTTTACTGCATCATTCAGCGCTACGGATGTTGCAGGTTTCCTCCTGCCCTAAACTGACAAATCGTGATATAAGTGAAAGAATCTTGAAAGTGACTCTAAACCCCAATTAAAAAAATAAATAAATAAATAAAAATGATGTAAATTAATGTTATTCTACTTACGACTGCTACTGCGTTTGATGCTAAGATATCACTGGGCGATATAACTGTAAAGTATGCTACATTCCCCATCACATACACAGCTGTTACAATGGGGATGGAAATATAGATAGCTCTCGGCAGATTTCTGAAACAAAAACAAAAATCAATCAAGGCCATTAAATTAAGCATACAAATGTAGCATTTGAGAGAGCTTAGCACTAATATTTCATGTAGTGGTTGTAGTATTGCTTCACACAGTACTTTAGTGACAGAGAGGACAAAATAATATTTTCCAACACGATTTATTTATGGAAAAATCAAATTAACTTCTCTCTTTTCTCTCTCTCACGTCATGGATAATATAATGAATGGAACTATTTTGTTTTCACACAATTACACAGTCTGACCCTATTAAAAAATATGGCACATTCAGATTAAGCCATCCATAGATTTCTAGTGTCCTAGATTCCTAGTGTCACCGGCGAAAACAGGTTAAAATAATCAGTCAACAGTAAAATGGCCGCACATTCGATCGGTGTTTGTATTGTTTTGGATTTCACCTGGAATTCTGAGCAATGACTTGAGGCCCTGAATGTAGTGGTGTAATCAGAATTAATGTTATTACTGCCAATAATACTGTATATCCTGGGGTATAAGCCCATATTTGGGTATAAGCCTGACGCTTCCGAAGACGATCTGAGCAGCCGATTCAGATTGTTGTCATATTTATAAAGAATATTAATAATAAAATTAAGATATTTATTATTTTA
>JAUTBT010001659.1:0-10533 GCA_032361225.1 Lepetodrilus schrolli
CGATCGATAAGGAAATACATGCAATGTGCACATGGTTTCTGATTTGTCTGGTCGTGATTGAAACGAATTAGGTACCATGACTGAAATATATAGGGCCTTCTGTAAATAGGTAGGCCTATAATTATGAATTGTTTGGAACGTGCATGTTATTAGAAACGAATTCTTAAACGAAAACATTTAGAATTAACATACGCATTTATCCAAAATGTATACGCCTTCTTATGTAATATTATGTATGTACATGTATTCATATGAAAGGTTTTTTAAAACATACAAAGACAAAATACAAAAGCTCGAACACATTTTAAGACTGTTATGCATATAGACTACATGCACGTATTCTCAAGTTATGTCGAGATTGTATTTTGGTGTGTGTTATTTTCCTGACAAAAACTATTCATTGCTGCTGGAACCACAACTAATATTGAACCCCTTCCAACGTAATAATAATAATAATAATAATAATGTGAACATTTATTTTGCGCCAAATCTACGCTCGAAAGCATGCTCACAACGCTCATATATAACATAAAGTTCTGAAAAAGGAACGCTGGTATATAAAGCGTAAATAAAGGTTATACTCGCAGATGTTCAAATACATAAATATCTCTCGTACTCTTCCTGCGAATTATTTTTGAATTCGATCCTGACAAATGGAAGAGCAGACAATAATTCCAAGCAGCTAGTATTTTTCACTTCACTCGTTTGATTAACTGACCAGAAGACTCGAGTAATGGGTCCATGGTCTTCTCCGTCATCAATCATATCCCGGCCACGTGTCATCTATAGACACCCCAACCAGCCACGCCCACTTTCCATACTCCAGGACACAGGTATATTGTATTATAACAGTGAACGGCGGGTGGTATACATCGCTTTCTTATATCTGAATAATGTCTGCTGGAATAGGTCCATCCTCGAAACGCATGCCTTATTGTGTCTCCACATTTGACAGATTACGGAGACGTGATGACCTGTGTTTCGGTGATGGAATACACGAGAAGCCATGAAATGTCAATCTCTGAATTACCACAATGTTAAAACTGCTTTAATTTTTTTTTAAAAATAATAATAAACATAGTCATGAAAACATAAATCTACTTTTTAGTCAACCCATCGACCTTCTTTAACCCTCTGCATGCTGAAGGCAACCGGAGATGCCCCAAAGAGCAGTGTATGTGCCTAATCCGACAGGGAGATGGTTAAAAGTACATCCGTATATCTACGATATGTATATACACAAAGGACGTTTCCGTGACGCGAATGCAACGATTTTAAGATGATGATGATGATGATGATTGATGATGAAGTATTCGTGGAAGAATAAACATTTAAAGAATGAATGTTGAGTCATTGTGTCATTAAGCTAATGGGTCACGAGCCCAAGTACCATGAAGCCCGATGTGTTTTAAGTATATAGGTCACTATTTGTGATAAGAACAGCGATGTAAGTTTAGAAAACGACATATGTGAGAATAATGTCGATATGTGTGAAATGAACAATGATTTGTGTGAGAAGAACGGCGATATGAGTGAGAAAAGCGATGATGTGTTTTGAGTAAAATGACGATACGTGTGAGAAAGAAGGCAAAGTGAGTTTAGGAAAAATGATATGTGAAAGAAAAACGACGACGCAATACGAATGAGAAGAATGGCGTTGTGTGCTACACGAAGAACGACGATGTGCGTAAGTAGAATAGTGGTGTGTTTGAGAAAAATGGCGATGCTGATGAGAAGGACGACGATGTGAGCAATACTGATGACTCTATATCGACCGGAATGCCAATAAAATGTGTGCATGTTTCTTGTAAACGGTGATCGGTTGCACTCGTGGTGTGTCTCCCATTATATTACTAATCATATATCTTTAGATTAAATACATGTACATCAATTCAATCGATTAATGTTTCAAAATGGGATAACATTGATCACGCCTAGTACACGATGACAAACAGTCTACAGGCTGTTGTATAGCGTGTTTCTCCTTGTTATTAGGCGTCAGATGTATACAAGGCGTTAAACAATACATATCAATAATAGAAACTTCTGTTGATGTGCTTGGAAAACTAATTCCTCATTAACTACTGGTAGAATCAAGATGTCAACCTGTGGATCCCATTATACAGTCATGAATCATGTTCACAGGTTGTGTCGTCATTGTTTTATTGCAGTCTAATATGACAACATTCTCGAAATCACAATCAATAATTGCGTTAAAACTAAATACATTATCGAAATACGAAGGTAGCTATAACAGGTCTATATATACTTGACTGAGTACTAGTGTCTATCGAGCTTATATAGGGCATGACATTTTAGTAGCGATTGAAGAAATTATTAATATCCTTTGTGAAGAAACTAACATATCTGGGTTATGGTCACGGATGTTCACATTTTGTTAAACATTTGAAACAATGGGTTCGATGCACTATCACATGGACTTCTATAACTGACACTGACTATGTAATAACTTATTTTCTGCAATGTTCATTTATATGTTAACCGGTGATGAGGTCTTAACTCACCTTCTGAACAACCGGACCCATGTCAGTACTTCAACAGACTTCTTCAAATGTCGATTCCAATTTTACAAAGCGATGGCAATGGTAATGTGACGAACACAGTTGAATTAGAGTAAATATAGTATATTATGTGTTCCGAATAACTTGCGCATAAAAATGCAGTTCCGTTATACGTAGAGACAATCTTGTTTAGATTGTTATTTTTGCAATTATTGATGAATATTCATATTCTAGAAGGAAATATATATACGCATTGTTAAACTCTGTAAACAGCCTCAATTATGTAAAATGATGTATAAATCTATTATAATAAAGTAATAAAAATAATTGATCCTTGAAATGTTGATGAATTATTCCACGAACGAAGGCCTGTAACCGACGTCGACGCATGCGCATTTCTCCCTATAGTTCTAATAGGCCTACTGAACGCTTTGTGATTTATAATGTCTTTATTTTTTCGTTCTTGGACTGTCACCTGATTTCGCCCTGCCCTACTGTTAAAACAGATACGGGCATCGTGATTGGTTGTTAGCCGGTATCAATAACTCCCCTGGTGGCACGTGACAGCATAAATCCGTTCTTCACCGATCTGACAACATTAAAGAGGTTGATATTATCTGATATTAGTGTGCCGGGTAGTTTAACAAGTGATGGCGGTATTAGCGGAAACTCTTAGACAGTGCCTGTACGGACAAGTGTGTTGGAGAAAAAATATTCATGGTCCTATTCACGGTAAGATGTTTTCTATTCCAATACACAATAATGTAGTAAATTCCTAATATATATAAACAGATATGAATTGAAAAGGCTATCACGTGGCCTCCGATAAATACAGATCTTGAATGAAACTATATAGTGCTATATAAATACATCATTAATATATGGTTACTATATGTATTTTGCGGTTTGATCTCATAAATATTATTTTTTAAACTCACTTTATATGTTTGTTTCAATATGCATTCGTCTTTGAATGCCATAGAATAGCTGGGGTTACGGAAAACAATATGTCTTCAATTGGTACCGCGTAAACAAACCTGTAGTTAATAAGTTTTGAATTAATTGGGTAAATTATACTCAACGAACATTGTTAAATAGTTTATTAGTCATTGTTTGTTTAATTGGTTTATTAGTCATTGGTTGTTAACTGAAAATATATTTCTGAAGGATATTACGACTGACGACATGCAGCTGTTTAATTTATCAAGACGGGTTATCTATATCCTTATTCCTGTACCAGTGAGGTTGAAGAATAATTTATAGCAAGTAACATAATTTTATAGCGAGTCAAGCAATTTTGTTTGTGTCCGCTATTAGTTTGCTATATATATTCTTGCTAAAATTGGTTGTCACCCATAAACTATTTGCTATTACTTATGATTTTCTTCAAAGTATGCCTTTTTTTTCCAGCTAATATGTATATTCCCTTAAATTCCCTAAAAGTTTCAACCACATAATATACATATTCAATGAAAGTTTCAGTTTAATATGTATATTCCCTGATTGTACACATTCACTGTAATTAAATAAATTAAGTGTTTTTGTGATATTGCGAACCATTATATCGGTGGATACTAGTAATTTGGTATAAGTAACGATTGATTGCTGGATTTTGCAATGGTGCCTAAAAATGGTAGGAATATGTATTGTAAAAATATGCATTACCCATTATGGCAGAAATGCGTTAAACATAGCAATTTATGTATACAAGTATATTCAACACTTAATAAACTCTTTCACACCACGGGGTACCTAATATAATCATAGCTGTGGTGGTATTAGAAAGTGATTTATTGGGGGTGACAGTCATTATTAGCAAGGGTATATTATGACTAATTATGTGTAGATCTATTATATATTAATTAGAGCTGGAACGGATATTCGAATATTCGCGAATGAATATTAAATTACGAATATTCGAATACTAAAACAGAATTGGAATATTCGAACATATTTACCTTTTAGACGTTCTTATTTCAATGTTACTGTTCAATATTTAGTCAGAAAACACAACAATGGAAATTTACTGACCGTGCATTCGAAATGTGTGAGCTTTTTTTTGTATCGATAAGGTGACAATACCATTGGAAATGCCACTTCGTAACACATTACAATATAATAAGATGTCAAACGAATATTCGAATATGAATAGAATACTTACAAACAAATATCCGAATAACAGTTTTGCTATTTGTATCAGCTCTAATAATACTTATATATTAATTTAACTTACTGCTATAATAATAATAATAATAATAATGATAATAATGTGAACATTTATATTGCGCCAAATCCACGCTCGAAAGCATGCTCAAAGCGCTACATTATTACGCCGGTCAATGGATCTGTGTGTCCTCAATTCCTTGTCAACGCCCTGAGGACTATACAATACAAGCTTCCGTTCAAGGCGCTACAAGGTTAGCATTCACATGTTCATCTCATCCTTCTGGATACTGGTATCCATTCTCTGCTGGGTGAACATGTTTTCGGTGATTTAATTTGCCGTGGTCGTTCACTGTTTAGGATGTGCGCGGTCACCAGCTCTTAATGTTTATCGAAACACGTAACGTGTTTCTTGTTTAGTTAAATAATTTGCTTTGCCGTGTGCGTTGGGCTTAAGGTGACACCACACGTTTTTCAGTCTGTGATTCGGTGTGGGGCAGGAACGAATCCTAGATACTCTCAGGTTCTCGGTCACTCACCCACGAACCAGCCGAGCTCGAACGTGCTTCACTTTAACCTGCGCGGTCAGCCGTGCAATGCAATGCCACCATGTGCTTCGGTTAATTACTATATTTGCTTCTACTATATAGCCTAGATCTAAATCTGCACGTATTTGTATATAGCAAATATAAAACACCGGTTGAAAATAATAATCTTGTATGTGAGATTAAATAGCCCAAAGTTAACCATGATTTATCCAAATCTGCCATAAGATAACACTAATTTACTAATAGTTTGCGTCTCTATAGTTTGTGATTACTACAATTGTTCATCAGGCGGTTTGTGATGAACCACCAAAAAATCCCCACCCACCGACATATACCGTATTCCGATATCAGGCTCCTTGGTGCTGATTGAAAAGGGCCAGATTAATGCTTTTGTGTGCATTATATTTCGTCCAGTGGGTGTCGCTCTGACGGTTTCTAACGACTCTAGATGCGGGTAGTGTCACGTGACTGTTATCTGGGGTAAGAGCTATACCAGTCAACGGCATGCCATCTAACTGGGGATTCAATATGTTTCGTCTTGTACGAACAAGTAAATGTAAATTTTATTCGTTAAAAATATAATAGTGTTTGATGAGGGCGCGACTAATTATATCCAGTTGACAAGAGACCGGGCCACAGAAATGCTGGTAACTTGCTCCATCACAGATGCTATAATGCGGGTCCGTAGCTAGGCGATTTGGTTAATTGGGAAGAGTTGATGCTGTGACAGATTAATATCATGTTTGATGGAAATGCACACTAATTTGCTTGCCGATCTGATAGATTAGCCTGAAGTAGAACCGATTGTCAACATTACTAAATGCAATTCTCAGGTACTGACATATCCTTTGAAAAGCATGTCCAGTACGTGTATCTTTCCATACGATAGTTTACGAGCAGACACTGGGTGTGGGGCTCGAGGATGTAACCAACACGGCCCTGTACGAAATGTTATCTTGCAGTTTTACCGGTGTGTGTATGTGTGTGTGTGTGTGTGTGTGTGTATGTGTGCGCGCGCACACACACACACACACACACATTGATCTAATCCCTGGCATGTACAATATAAAATCCTAACACGTCCATGCACAGTCAACGTCGGCCGATTCGAAAACTAGTAAACCTAGCACCTTCTTTCTCACCCCTTGCGATAGTGTATAGGCCCTACTATAATTGATATTAATCCATTAAATCTGTCAACGCATATTCTAAATTTTTTAACAATAAAATTAAGGTACTGCAATGCTCTCTTGGCGTCATGCATCCTCTAGACCCAAACTCGATTACTTCTCGTATTCTTCCAGATATTGCTGGTTCAGTCCAGACTCCGAAACAAGTCCGAGTGACGTCATCGTCCCTGCCAAATACAAACCTAGGCGTGTTTTCCACCACGTGGATCAAAGCGGGAACAGAAATGGGTCCGTTCATTGGCAGAGTCCTGAAGAAAGTCGACATGGATCTCGAATGCAATGGCCAAAATGCCTGGGAGGTAAGGCAGGCGATATGTCATTGGGCTTTTCCTTTAATTGTTCATACTTTCGAAAGCAAAGAAAAACAATACTGATAGTGCGTGCTCATTGCAAGTGGCATCACGTATCTTGGTCCAGGTACTATGTACAGAGAACATTGATTATCACCTTTATTGCAAGTTACGATGTATATGAGGATGGCATTGCTCTTACAGTGATGTATCCACATTTATTTCACTATCGTATACTAGTATATGGTAACCCAATACTAATCTTGGTAACGTTGTTTTTTAATTGATTGTATTTTTTCTCTCTCCACATTTTACTTTGAAAAAAAATACGCTTCCAATAGGAATAGCAAAGACTTTGAAATGTCAATTTTTCTATAACATGTAAAAGCTATGATCAAGAAGATCGCAAGTAATTGTTACCAAAGACTACTCTGGATGTCTTCTCCAATGCGGAGAACTGTTTTAGATATAGTTCAATAAATTCGTCGCTCAGTTTATATATGAATGAACATTTCAGGATAGATGTTTATGGTGTACATGCCAGGGATTTGATCATTGTGTGTGTGTGTGTGTGTGCGCTCCTCTGTGGGTGGACAGGTACTGGACAATGAGGGCAACATCCTGATGTACCTCGACGGCGGTACGGAACATCCCCGTGCCAGCTGGTTATCCTACGTCAACTGTGCCAGACATGAGCAGGAACAGAACCTCGAGACGTTCCAAGTCGGCAGGAACATATTCTACAGGGCCATCAAGGTAAGGATCTGATGCTCCGTTCCACAGAGCGATCGTAGCGCTACGAGAGTCGTAGATGTATGGTAACATTGAGATACGAATCTCGTAGCGCTACGATTGTTCTGTGGAACGGAGTCCAGTATTGTAGCAAGCAATTCTCTTCCATATACACGCAGTTATTAATTTTATCTGGCATTTATAAGTTCACTTTTCATGGGAAACTGCATCTTATATACAGTATGGTATTTAATCCACATGGTACCATTCAACTTTGCTTAATGTGCCATTCAGAAAACATAATAGCAATAGTATCCCGCGTGTTGCATATACGATGGTACACTGTAACTTTACGTATAACATAATATTATCAATGGAGCCTCTTCGAATGTCCAGACAGTATAGCATCCACATCTATTAATCAAAAGCGAAAATCCCTGCGTATCACGTCACATAATCTTGTTGGTCACGTGATATTTGATGGGTTGCCCACGTCATAATACTTGATCAACAAAATTATGTGACGTAATACGCATGAATTCTCACATTTGAAATTGAACTAAATTTCATTGATCTGTCATAGTAATTCTAGTATAGCATAATATTTAATTTATGAAATACTATGTACTGGGGATTCCAGGATATCCAACCACAACATGAGCTGCTGGTATGGTACGGGGCTACGTTCAACCTATATATGGGCATACCATCGCTACGCCACCAGTCCACAGACGGTAAGCATAACCTACATATCGGGTATCTTCCTCTAGATGGCGAGAAAATATAATATGAAACTGTTATATTCCAGATTGTCCTATTAAAGGCATACTGCCATACACTCACGGATTGTTGACATATTTCATGGTCAACGTATTTTACCTGAAAGTATGAACATTTGATTTGTCTATACAAGTATATTGGGCAACAAGCTACATTTTCCGCATACCCTATTGGTTTTCAATATTTCCATATTATATTTATTTTCTATCTCGCGATATTTAATATACCGTGATTGTATGCCTTTAAACTGTTATTTCGCATATGCCATATGGCACTGAAATTGTTATTCCATGGTTATTAATATCAAAATGTTATTCCGTGTAGCATCGCCACACCAAGCCATATCAGCAAGTTCTCAGAAGCACCCTAATTCCATCCCAGAGACCAAGCTCAAGTGTGTTCTGTGTAGACGGGGGTTCAACTCCCGAAGTAACCTCCGCTCGCACATGCGCACACACACCATGGAGAAGCCGTTTGTGTGCAGATACTGTGAAAGACGTTTCAGCCAGTCGTCAACTCTCAGAAATCATGTCAGGTTGCATACTGGTAGGTTGTAGTCTTTTGTCAAGAATTTTGGAGACAATTCTTTTTCAATTTTTAGTTATTTACTTTTACGGTTTTGGAGAGGGAAACAATGAGAAATGAGAACGACTTTAATAAAGACTGTAGTATGCTGGACACGTTAGACATTAGAGCGTTAATTTAGTTTTACCACGTTCAATTAATCAAAAGCGAAAATTCCTGCGTATCACGTCACATAATCTTGTTGATCACGTGATATTTGATGGGATTCCTCACATTTGAAGTTGAACATGGGAACTAAATTTCTCTAATATCACGTCGTGATTATAACAAAATACTAATAGTATATCATGAATGATATTAGATAAGTGTATTTGTATTTAATAAAGCATTGAGGCAATATGCTATGTAGTACGCTAACCAAAATATTTAAAGCGAATGACATTGTGGGCTTACTAACGTAGGCTGTTCAAGAAGAGCCGACAGTTAAACATCCGAGTCCCCTTGGCCTATTGGACACACCTGATGCCAATGCTGAATCGTTCGATTATCTATAGTGCGTTCTTTGTTTTGCAATACTGTGTAGATATATAAGTATGAGTGTATAACATTTGTGGCAGTGGCAATTGCATCGGATCTGATCTATTTGCAGGAGAACGGCCATACAAGTGTATCGTATGCAAGAGTTCTTACAGCCAACTTGCTGGGCTACGCGCTCATCAGAAAAGTTCCAGACACCGCCCCCAATCAAAGGTCGCAGTTTCGACCCATTGACTCAATTCCATCATCAAATGACCAATGACAGCATTAGCGATCCGGATCGTAGCTGAAAATTCATTTATGTATAGTGGACTATATTACAGAATTCGAATGAAGTCAATCACGGAGCGACTTTACCGTGGGTACAGAGTATCCGAATCTTCGAAAATCGAAAGGCTCTGTGCAGATGTTAAAAGGTTATACTTGTTTCCCTGCGCCAGAATATTCTAGTGAGCTAGCACCACCAGTCGGTTGAAATCAGTCCTAGTACAAGCAACGCACGTGCACCGAAACCATACAGGCCGTGATATGAGTGAAAAGCAACCAACATCGTTCAGAGGCACGCATTCGATACAATCATGACCATTTGAGAAGTATCACACGAGTTCATGATCATGTGTACATATATTGTTGAAATAAAGCATCTATAACATAATATATTGTTAATTTACTAAAAAGCATTGACGTATACAATGTCACTATTGCAGTATAGTTTTATTCATATGCCTATATATTCTGAAGGTAAAATTTGAAGCAACATGGGTTAATTTTGGCAGATGTATAACTTAAAGTATAGTATTAGTTGGAATAAGGTAATTTTGAATGTATAACATTTAGAACTGTGATATTTGAGGGTTATTTGCCACTATTAAGACAGGTACATATGATTAATGTGAAAAGTGGACATGTTTTGTTTTGTTGAAAAGTAAGGTGTACTTCAAGCAAAACCATATAATGCAGAAAATGTTTGCGATAAATGTTAGAAAAAGAAAAGGACACTCTAAGGTATCTTGTTTGGAAATATTTATTAGTGTTTCATTATGTCAACAATTCAACAATTTGACCATTAATTGCATGCATTGTACTCAATAAAGGGTATAACCACCTCAGCTCCAAAACAGTTCTTGACGTCATGGACGCATTGATAATACTCGGAAAATGACACACGTATTGTTTATACCTCGACGGTCATGATTTGACAGGTCGCAAGAGCCGACCAATCGCAATCCTCGAGCAATACATATAT
>JAUTBT010001660.1:0-10532 GCA_032361225.1 Lepetodrilus schrolli
GTACAAGCAGTACATATGCATGCAAGCCATGATGTGAGTGAACAAATCTTGAAAGTGGCTTTAAACCCCAAATCAACAAATGAGCAGGTTCACTTTTCTAAATGCCATTGGGACCGCCCCCTTAGATGATTCCTTTGACTGGACTGCCATGTGCATTATGAACACGCGTGCCAACAACTATTAAAAAATTTGTTTTAATAAACTACCATTCCTGAATTATCGATCTGCAAGATATTTAAATAAATTACCATTCCTGAATTAGCGATCGTAAATATTGTGACCGATGTCCATCCATACATCCCAGGTGTTCTCAGAGAAGATGGGCCTGGAGGCTGGCTGGAACTGCCACATCTCGCTCATGTCCAACAGCAGCTACAAGCTGGAGGGCATGACATCCAGCCCCGAGTCTGTCGGTCACGGCGACGCATCGCAGCGTCCGTCGCGTCACTCCAGCCGGCACTCCACAGGCGACGTCCAGGATGGAGCAGGCGCAGGAAGCGGCAACAAACCCCCGGGGGGTGGCGGTGGAGGAGACACCGGCGGCTGCATGAGGAGCTTCAGTGCGCCCAGCATGGTGAACATCGAGGAGACACAGGTCAAGTTCAATGTCTCCGAGTCCCGGCACACCATCGAAGTCCACAAAGACACACCTGTCGTTATTTCCACGGGAATCGACGAGGAGCAGGAAGAGGAGGAACAGGAGGTGGAGGAAGAGCAAGTCGAGAGAGCGGAGATGCGTCGACTGATCGACCGGAAGGACTCCGACTCCAACTGGACAAACAGTTCCAGCGAGGGGGAGGGTGCGGAGGGGGAGACAGACTTCCAGTCGGACAGCCGGTACACGTCCAGCTATGTCACGGACAACACGGAGGAGAGCTTCGGAGGCCTCGACAACAGGGTGAGGTCCTCTGTCGTGACATTAGTGAGGTCCTCTGTCGTGACATTAGTGAGGTCCTCTGTCTTGACATTAGTGAGGTCCTCCATCATGACATTAGTGAGGTCCTGTCATGACACTTGTGAGATCTGCCTTGATGACATTAGTGAGGTCCTTATGACATTAGTGAGGTCCATCATACATTGAGGTCCTCTGTCATGAGGTAATTCATGGCATTATTGAGGGTCTTCCGTCATAACATTAGTGAGGTCCACTTTGATGACATTAGTAAGGGTTGCCTTGATGACATTAGTAAGGGTTGCCTTGATGATAATTATCGGAATCTAATCCTATCAGAATTGTTGAATAATTATCTGAATCTTGGTTTCGGAGAACAGTTTCACATACAGTGATTATAATTTTGTTGAAGTGTCTAAATGCATGCTATATACACTCTGTACCATGGCAATGCAATTTTTATCATCCTTGGTCTGTCAGTATTAGCTGGTGCTTGCGAAAGAATCATGAAAAAACTCTGAATCCCAATTAAAAAAAAAAGAAAAAGAAAATGAAAGTTTTGCAATCAGTTATGCCATCAACCCAGTGACTAGCTCTTATCGATACCTCTGCACATGAATGGTCGAGAACGAATGGCCAAGAGTTAACTAACCATATGGACTTGTGTTTTCAGGCCAAACTGCCCAGAGGTATTGAGAACATCAGACCACACCTGTCCAGTGTGGACAACGTCCCTCTACTGGTCAACCTGTTCACAGACTGCACCTCTGAGAGTGAGTACTGTTGTAAAGTCTTGTCAAGTACATGGCCGAACGGACAATACTGAAATGAAGAGCTACCCTATTGACAGAGAGATATTCGGAAGAGATTATGTTTTTCTAAATTTATACATTATTTTCTGAACTGTCTACTTTAACCCTCTCCAGGCTGGAAGCAACTGGAGATGCCCTATTGAGGTGGGGCAGTGCCTAAAATGGAGAGGGCTAAAGGCACTTTTCTGTCCTAGGGGCCCCAGCTTAAATGTTCGTGGAAGGTTATGTTTCCGACATGATCGTGGTAGGATGCGCTGTCTGTACTGTGACAATGCAGTTATCATCCTTGGTCTGTCAGTACCAGCCAGTGCTTGCAGGTTTACTGCAACATTCAGTGCTACAGATGTTACAGGTTTCCTCCTTCCCTAAACTGACAAGCCGTGATATATTATTAGCGAAAGAATCCTGAAAGCAGCTCTAAACTGCAATTCAAAGGATAAAAACAAAAAAAATTAAAGGTACTAACCACTAATTTATTTTCGCAATAGATTTTATTGTGGTAATGCAGTTGTCATCCTTGGTTCATCAGTACCATCCAGTGCTTGCAGGTTTACTGCAATTCTGAATGATATGCATATTGTCTCCTGTAAATTGACCAGCCATGATATAAATGAAAGAATCTTGAAATCTATGGTGACAATAAAATCAAGACAAATAAAACCCAACAAAACAATACAAAATCAACAAGAATAACAACAAAATGAAGACCATAGAAAATAATAATAATAATAATAATAATAATAATAATAATAACAATAATAACAATAATGTGCACATTCATTTTGCAACAAATCCATGCTGGAAAGCATGATCATAATTATCGCTACATTATTACCCTGGTCAATGGATCAATATGCACTTACTTTACCTTCCCAACTACTTAGGGAGTATTCAGTCCAAGTTAATTGCAGCCTCTTGTTCCACAGCCACCCAGGAGATGATGCGGATCATGCAGGAGAACGGGGAGGTGGTGCTGTGCATGGGCAGCTCCATGAACATGAAGAACACCGCGATGTTCCTACAGGCGGACTGCAGGTATGTACACAGTTGACTCGTGAGACCTTGCAGCACCAGATCATCTTGAAACTGATGCGATGTCATAGCACCGTGATAACATGTAGATCATCTCTATACTCCAATATTAGAAGGAGGAATAACGGTGACAGAGGCTGTGAAATTCAGGATTAAGAAAAATAAGGTAAAATAATGTTTTAAAAAACAGAAAAATCATTCAAAACCACAGTTAAAAACAGGGGGGTGGGGGGTTGCCCCCCAAGGGATGAAAGCTCTCAACCCTTTTAAAAAACATGCAAGTTGTTAAAAAGGCTCTATACGCCAAGTTTAGAATATGATGTAAAAGAAAGGTCCCAGCATTACTATTAATACTAGATAACTTATTAGTTCCAGTAAACCTAAAAAAAACTTTATCTTACCCCCTCAGTTTGTCAGTGGAACCGCTGTACCCCCAGGTGTGCTCCAAGCAGGTACCGATGGTGGAGCCGTGGTTCGACCAGTGCACTCCAACCCAGATGGCTGGCGCCCTCCTCAGTATCCCATGTCCTCTGTACTTCAGGAAGAATGACAACGTGGGCTTGGTGCAACTCATAGCAGAGGTAGGCTGTCCTTACCTGAGCTGCGTTCATCTGAGTGATTGTTCATCGTAGTGATATGTATATATACATTTCAATACAGGTTTGGTCTGCATATTGTTTTGTATGAAAACCCAAAGCATGAAGCGAATGGACTGGATGCATGCGCAAACCGATTTCCTGTTATTTTCCTACTCGCCGGTTTTGTGAACTACTACAGAGAAAAGTATTGTATTGTAGTGTATTGTATGTATTGTCGGCTGAACGCAGCCCTGCAATTGGGTGAAAGATAACTGCAGTGATCCATAATCACTCACAGACTGTCCTTTCTTGGCTTTAATTTATTTTAAGCTTGACCTTCAAAATAATTAAATATGTAGAATTTAGGAGAATGCAATTTATGATCCATATTTAGGTGTTGTAAGCAGACAAAAATTTATTATAATTCCTATTCTGCATTCGTTATTCTTGGTTTCTGTATTGGCCATCTCTGCTGCATATTATCAGATATATCATTAATGGACACCCCAATATCATCAAACTATGATTGAACAATGTACATTTTTAATAATAATAATAGAAATAATAATAATAAATAATATGGCATTAAAAAATGTAAATTAATAATGATAATAATAATAATAATTTTTATTATTATAAATATAATTAAATAATGTAAAATAAAGTAAAATAAATAAAACAAATAGATTTAAAAAAAAAGTAAAACATAAATTGATCTAAATAAATAATTATAAATAAATTAAATTAAACTACTTTCTCTAAAATTCTTTCTCTCACAAATCCGATTCCTGAAAAATTGTTACCAGGATTTATGCTAATACATTTCCATCAATTTTTCCACATTTGCAGGCTCGTCACTTCACGCAGGCTATGAGGAACTGCTTCTACCTGATGCTGAGCTTCCACCTGTCAATCACCATCCTGCAGGTTCTGTCCTCCGTGCTGCTGCTGCCACCAGTACTGGCCACGAGGCACCTACTGTGGCTCCTCCTGGTGGTGGTGCCCCTGCTCAGTGTCACGCTCATGGGCAATCCCGTCGACCCCCGCATCATGACATTTTCAACCAACAAGAACAAGAACCATGTGAACAGATGGGTGTGCACATCTTTATTATTTTTGAAAAATACTTTTCTTTATGAATGTTAATGTGGAAAGTGTTGATGTAAAATAAAATTTAAATGACTGAAATTTTTCTTTTATATAAAAATATTGTTTTAACAGTTTACGAAAATATTATTATTACGTATCTGTAATTATTAGGTTGTTTTTGTTTTGTTTAAAAGAAGCATGACATATAATGAATAGATTTAAATGTTCATTCTATATACATGTATTCACATTGAATGATAATCACCAATGAAATGATTCAAGTAATGTATGAATTCTACAATAGATTATGCTACCTTCTGAAGACAAAGGGAAATACTTTAGTAAAATATGTACTATAATGATTTAAATTAATCCAACAGGGAGGAATTAAAAATATATAATGTTAAAACGAATTAAGAAAAAGAATTGAAGACATTCAAAGGGAGACAATTGAGTCACAGAATGAAAGCCTATTTTGCTGGTGTTTTTTCAGATGGTATTCCAGTACACAGTCCAGTTCTCTCTACGATTCCTGCCCTCTGTGATAGTCCCCCTTGTGTGCTATGGTCTCACCCTTGTCTCTTTCTGTAATGGAGCACCTTCCGTTGCTTGTGCCTTGTACTCATTTAGGTTGGTATTTGCCATCAGGCTTTGTATAAAAATGTCCATGTTGTGAGCTACACCTGTATTTTCGAAATGTTGCAAAAATAGACAATGATTGTTAAGACTTCAGAGCAAAAGGTCCAGAGTTCGGACCCACACAAGCGGGCCTGGCAGCAAGGTCTACAGTCACATTTCAGATATGCAGGATGAAAATCTCCTGCAGATTTTTGAGGCTGTGGGGTCAATCTTGTAAACCTGACCATGGCCTTAAGCCCCTGGAACCCGGCTGTTTCAGCTGAAAACACAGTTTCCCATTCTCATCCCTGGATGTGGCCCTGATAGGAAGCTATATCTGCACTCGTGTAGTGTTCATCCTTGTTTTGTCAGTACCAACTGGTGCTTGCTGGCTTGCTGCAACACAATGGACTACAACTGTCAAAGGTTTCTCTCCTGCTGTTAAAACTAATGAGCTGTGATATAAGTGAAAAAGATTGGGAAAGCAGCACTGAGTCCCCCAACAAATAATTTAGTTAAATAGTGAAATAGGATGAAATTGAAAACCTATTTATTTATGTTTCACTAATAGTGGTGGTAATAATTTACTTATGTTTCACTAATAGTGGTGGTAATAATTTATTTATGTTTCAGTAATAGTGGTGGTAATTA
Source organism: Lepetodrilus schrolli (assembly GCA_032361225.1). Taxonomy (NCBI): domain Eukaryota; kingdom Metazoa; phylum Mollusca; class Gastropoda; order Lepetellida; family Lepetodrilidae; genus Lepetodrilus; species Lepetodrilus schrolli. The sequence continues at coordinate 5,673 of JAUTBT010001660.1, forward strand.
CACTGTCTTTCATAACTGGTATGAAAAATACTCTGGCGGAATGATTCTTGCTCAAAACATTCTCCTGTTCCTGTTGGGAAAGCAGCACTGAGTCCCCCAACACATAATTTAGTGAAATAGTGAAATAGTGAAATAGGATGAAATTGAAAACCTATATATTTATGTTTCACTAATAGTAGTGGTAATAATTTATTTATGTTTCACTAATAGTGATAATAATAATTTACTTATGTATCACTAATAGTGGTGGTAATAATTTACTTGTTTCACTAATAGTGGTGGTAATAATTTATTTATGTTTCAGTAATAGTGATGGTAATAACACTGTCTTTCATAACTGGTATGAAAAATACTCTGGCGGAATGATTCTCGCTCAAAACATTCTCCTGTTCCTGTTAGTGTTTTACTTTGGTGAGTATTCAACCAATCTGATTTTCAGATATATAGGAGAATGCATTGCTTAATTACTTGATGTTTTTAGAAACTCTCTAATTGTAATTTTAAAATATAATTGTGTGTTTTTTTCCTACAGGTCATATTGTTAAGAATGTGTCGATAAAAAAAAAACCTGAAAGAAACCACTGCAAAATTGCTCATAATTTATTTCATAGGATATTGTTCAGATTTTGTAATCTAGAATAGTATTTTTATGTGATGTAGCAAGGTTCATATTATGAAATATATTTGCAAGTTAGAAGTCTTGATTAGTCATTAAATTCAAGTTGTGTTAAATTTTGTGATAATTTATAAATTATTTTTCAATGTTTATTTGTTTTCAGTGTGTATCTCGATGAGTTCTGTCCACTGGTCAGACCACCTCTGGAGAAAACTACCATTCACAAACAAACTATGGTTATGTATTACCTCTGTAGTGTAAGTACACCCAGATTAGTTTGTACTTTTATGAAGGGGTGGGTGGTAATTCAATGATAGAACATTGGACTTCTTAGCCAAAGGCCTCGGGTTTCAATCCCGTCCGAGGAGCCCGGCATCAATGTTCACAAAAGTTACCTTTCTGACGTGATCATGATAGGATGCCCTGTCTGTACCGTGGCAATACAGTTATCATCCTTTGTCCAGCAGGTGCTCACAGGTTTACTGCAACATTCAGTGCTATTGATGTTGTGGATTTCCTCCTACCCTAAACCGACGAGCTGTGATACGAGTGAAAGAATCTTGAAAGTGACTCTAAATCCCATTTCCAAAAGTAGAATTTCTTTTTAAATATTTCTGGTGGGTAAATTAGTAATCTTTCTAAATGTTCCTTCTACAATTCAAAGAACAAAATACTGTAATATAAGCCCAAATAAAAAATTAGTCATTCTTCAAAATATTCCTTTTATAATTCAAATAATTAATACTGTAATAAACAAGCTGTGATATAAGTGAAAGAATTTAGAAAAACACTCTATTCCCCAATAAATAAAATAAAATACAATAAAATAAAAAATACCTAAAGCAAAATACAATTTTTACAAGCCCAAATTAAGAATTCTGCATTAAACTATTGCTGCAGAACTGTATGTCTACAATACAGTACAGTTGCTATTGTGTTTTTTCTTTACAGATTAATTGGACAGATGATATATTTTGGAGTGGACATGGTTGTCTATACACAAACAGCCACACACACCCTCCCTCTGTCCGGCGTGCACCCCTCAGTGTGGGGCCTTGGTCTGTCCTTCCCCGTCATCATCATTGCCATCAACGAGCTTGTCAAGATGAGAGAGATCAAGTGAGTAGAGACCCTCGTTAACCCTCGTCCCGTAGAAGCCGCCCAGAAATGCCCGACAGAGCTGTGATTGTAATTGTCCTATCGCAAACCCACGCCCCCTTTGTCACATGTTTTGCATGCAAGTAGACAATAGCACAATAAAACATTCCTGTTGGCATTTATTCTAGTCGCGCATGGAGGAAGTATTCCTGCAGCGATGTAATGCATTAACCCTCTCCCTGCTGGATTAGGCACAGACACTGCTCTTTAGGGCATCACCGGTTGCCTTCAGCATGGAGAGGGTTAACAAACAATTCCACACACATTGTTTCACAATATCATTTATACCTGCATACAAAGTTGTCATCTGCATTATGATTGCCTTGTTAAGCTATTGTTTGAAGGTCATTTCCACATGGCTGATCAGGTTATATACAACTTTAAGCGTTGCTGTATTCTAATTTCGCAATCTTGGGCACTGGCTGGCTGTTGTACCAATACTTTTATATACCAAAATATTTAAGCCATCATGAATCAAAGATGTTTTTGTTGTTTTTTTCCACTGAATTTGATTTCAGTACCGTTATGTACAAACTGATTGTATATTTATTAAAACCTTATTTTCCTCTACTTTCCTAGATTGTCAGTGCGACATCAGAAACGAGGTCGACTGGACTTTGGAACCAAGTTGGGCATGAACTCGCCGTTCTGATGAAATCTGTTAAATGTAGAAAATGGACAATTTAACTTTCTTCCTGCTACTGTCAATTTTCAATGCCATGTTGAGCAGTGGTTGTGATATATAAGGAAGGAGGCCAATATATGCCAAAATGTGATTTACTTCGTCCCAGGTGAAAACTATGAAATCATTCAGTGTCCTTGCCGAATTTTCCAAAAGCATTTTATGCTTGTAGTGGGAGGAAAATCCATACCATCTGATAATACTGCATTATAGCATTGATGCAAATGTAAATGAAAAATCAACTGTATTTGAAAACACTTTCATATCAAATATATAGTAGGCAAAGCTAGCTTAACTCTTTCCATGCTGGAGGCAACCAGATATGCCATAAAGAGCTGTGTCTGTGCCTAATCCAACAGAGGGTTAAATGAAAACCTTTTCATTGATAGTATAAATTAGTCAATTTTCAACTTGCGATGTCTACTTAAATGAAACAGACGATTATAAATATATTTCCGAGTACTTATCAAGTCTTGTGAGGTATTCCTTCAATGAAGGAGTCGTATGCTTTATAAATGTAACAACTCGTAATGTGTCGTACTATGTATGTTCACATGATATTCAAGATGTATTACTTCGTATTTCAGTGTGTTTAATAATGTTGTTACGTCGTTTTATCATTTCCATCTTGGAGCATTGTGAGGTGCAGCACAAGTTATCTCCCTTAGTTTAGTCATTGAAATGGCATATATTTTTGACATCCCGGTACCCAGAGGTTTCATTTGCATTATACCTCTGGCATTGGCTGTCGAATGGAATCGTTCAACATCTATTCAAGATGGCGGACTTGGTAATCAGGTGTCATCAAGAAGGGGTTATGAAATTCCGTCCACCTGACCTTTCTCTCAAATGGAAGACTTGGAGGCAATTTACCAGGTCCAATTATCTGTAAAAACAATACTAAATCATATACAACAAATTATGCAAAGATGCCTCACTGTATGATACAAAGTGACTGATTAACACATGTATATTTATAGAATGTCCTAGCAACAAAAAATGCAACACAACATAATTGACACAAATCTTTTATATAATTTACAGTGTGAAATATGTATGCTGCCAACCTGATTGTTTTTCTTCTTGTTTTTTTTTTTATTCCTGTTGGTGAGGATTGTTCCCTCTTTTTGGAGTAATTGTGCGCAATGAAGAATGACAGAAGCCTACTGTCATTCCCTTTAGTAATATAGCTGTGAAGGATGTTCTGCTAAAAAAATAACATAACACTACCGGTATATATATAGTATATTATTGGTATGACTAAAATAGCATATAGCAATGGATACGATTAATTATGAAATGCTCAGTTAAGATATTCTAACTACTGATTCGTTGGTGTTTTGCTTGTTTTGTTTTGTTTACCATGAAGATAAGTGACTATTGCAAACTCGCTGCCTAACTAAAATACTATATAGAGAAAGCAATGACTTTCGCCATATCAATACAATTATTATACATAAATATCTTCTAATTTTAACAATTTGTGGGTGTTTTGTGTCTTAAATAGTTAAGCAATATTGGGCCAGTTTGTATCTGAAGTGTACGGAAAGATGGGTGACTATTGCAAACTCGTTGCCTAAAATACTGCATGCTATGTATATAAAGTGATGAGATGTCCCAATCGACCATTCACTATATGTATTTAGTTATTATACATAAATATCCGAGACAGTGGCCAGGGTCTCACTAATTGCAATCAGGTCGTTTTGTAATGGTACACTATTTGAAGCATACAAAGTCCGCCATCTTGAATAGATGTTGAGCTATTCCATTCGACAGCCAATGCCAGGGGTGTAATGCAAATGAAACCTCTGGGTACCGGGATGATATTTTGGACAGAATCATGTTGCATGTATTTGTATATCATCTATATATTACTGTAAATCATAAAATGTTAGCGAGCATAAAACTTTAACGAATATAACGAGTAGGCCTTTCAATATTATTCCCGTCACTGATGTTGTTTGTGTGTATAATTGCCTTGTATAATAGCATTAGTTTTCAAAACAAATAAAACACACAACAAAAATGTGATAAACTATATTTATATAGTAAAGGTACATATTAAATAAATATAAATAACCTTTTTAAGATGGGGAAAACATCGACATCAATGATCCAAGATAATTGACATCTGCATTCATAACTGCATGGTCACAGTAAGTTGGCACTGAATTTAGGCAATTTAGGTTTCATGAGTACATGATAATATAGTTTCCTGGTTATGTTTGTACTCTATCAGTCAAAGTAGAATTATATTGTTTACCTATGCAATATAATGGACTGGTCTAGTGGTCTTAGAACTTCCTGTTTTCGTGTCAAGAAGCTATTTACTATACACGTGCAATTAATTATTGTTGATACTATTCGTTACCAACAGTGTTACACATTGGCAATTGAAGAT
>JAUTBT010001661.1:0-10532 GCA_032361225.1 Lepetodrilus schrolli
CTTGGTCTTGTCAGTACCAGCCGATGCTCGCAGGTTTACTGCAACATTCAGCGCTACGGATGTTGCGGGTTTCCTGCCCTAAACTGACAAGTCGTGATATAAGTGAAAGAATATTGAAAGCCACTTAAAACCCCAATCAAACATTTTTTTTTAAATAAATAAATGTTATATGACCACATCTGATTCACTAAGCTATGATGTTTGGGGATAACATGCTAATTTACAATAATAATGTATATGTGGAACATAGGATCTCTCAAAAATCAGCCCAAATAAGGGTTGTGTTTCATTCGTACTCCAGAGGTCCTGAATTGGAGAACCAGTGGAACACCACCCTAATGTCCATTGTTCAATACTTACAGTGTCTAGTCACAGCTCCAACGTAACTGTGGGGGAAGATGTCACCATCAGGTGTGAGCCAGAGACTAACTTCGAGCAGATGGACCTGGTGTGGCTGAAGAAAGGAAAACTCTTGGCGGACATCCCAGAGCTGAAGGGCAGGGTCAAATACGGAGACAAGAACTACACGCTGACTCTCAAGAACGCTGGTGGGTTGCTTGACAAATGTTCTAATGTCTTCTATGTCATAGACTATGAAAACACGCGTGCAATGTGTGTCAGTCTGTCTATATTATTTTGACTTTCAGTCCAACATGTGTAGTTACAAGCCTATGTTGGGTAATATTTAATAAAGAAAAACATGTCCATGATCGTCTTACCGTTAGCTTTGTAATCTTGGCTATTGCATATATTGTGTTCATCAATACCAGTCAGTTATCTAGCACAGTACAAATATCATTGTTGTATGTAATATATGTTCTCTGCAGTTCGCTAGTTCCGTGCATCGCCTCTATGTATGAAGATTCCCCCTTTTTTCATAGAAGATGGACCAGACTATCTAAATTTAGATTCAATACAAATGGGTTTACTATGCATATAATTTCTAAGGTCATGCAATCAAGTTTCTGGGTCAATGATTAATTATCATGTCATGTACTTTAGAATGCTACCTTTTCCAACTGATTTGGAATACCTATTAACTCAATGAATATCAAGATATTAAGAAAACATCTCTGATTTTGATCGATGTGTTCGATGTGTTCGGGTTAACACGAGATCCAACAGACAACTGTCAATGACGTAATCGACAGAATTATTCTAACGAACAAGCTTCTGCCGCTGCACATGAAATGTACTTGATTTATGCGTGTTGAAAACTGACTCATGAGCTAACACTTGTGGGAATGCTGGAATATTCATGTGTTATTCTGCCCGATGGTTGTAATAGTATTTACTATGTAGTGCATTCGCATCTCATGGCTTAGATTTTATTTATGTATATCTCCATGTGTCACCCCGACAACGATGCCAACCGATGATGACACATGCTGGAATAATTGGTTATTATCCTGACAATAATTTATCTGCAATCCATGTTTGATCCACCAAATATATTTTACATTCTCGTGACCTGCCTATGACCTTGATCCCGAACCCCGACGGATTGCGAAGCCTATGCACATAATATGTTTGGATGTCTCAATATCCCGGCAACATATAAAAATGCCTATCTGTGCCGGACTCGTGAATTGCGTGGTTCCTTTTCGACGATAAAATTGCTGGGGAAATCGATAATTTGTCTTCCCTGGCTAAACTCGTCTCTCAAGACAGAGCAATTTTCTGTCAGATAAACTTGTAAAGATGGTAATGTTGAAAGTGTGGCTGAAGCGCATACTTGTATAATCTACGAAAACAAGCAAGAATAATAGTTACTGAGCTATATTTTGAATAAGTTAATGTTTCAATGAAATTACGTGCAGGTGCATATGTATGTAATTATGGAATTGATAAAATTAATGTTCACATGTTAAAGATCTATAGGTACTCATTTTATTCAGAAACCTGCGTATATCTACAAAAGGAATACACACTTCATTACACACCCATACATATACCACCATGCTCCACTAATTAAAACAGTTAGATGGAGTAGCATCTGCTGGTATAAAGAATTCTCTATTGAAATTTTTGGCATCTCATAATTATCTATATAATCGTTCAAGATATTGATGTGATACTACACGTACATTCATATGTTAGATGTACCAATGTCCTTGATTGCATAGAACGGGTGTTAAAATTGCGTGAAGATGTCATTTGGTCAACTATCACTGTATGCCATTATTAGGCCGAGGAGCCCTGGCCGTCAAATGACGGTAGAGTATCTCGGCCCATGCCATTATGTTCATCGGTACGAAATCTTTGTCTGCTTTTTCAGTTCAGGACGATGCCGGTGAATACCAGTGCAATATCACGTTCTTTAGAGGGAAGTACGCCGAACAACAGTCCACGGAAATCGTCAAGATGTATGGTAAGTAGAGGAGAGATGCTCGTAAATGTAGAACAAAAATCAAAATGTATGGTCTCCTTCAAATCATGACACTCATTTATTTCCAGACCATATAACCAGCCAAATATATAAAGATAAAATTGATAACGGTATATGATATTACTGCGATTGTACAAGTCTACAAATAGGCCCTGTATTTTTATAAATCAGCAAGGGGAGATAATTGTGTTTGTACCAAGCATTGTGGTGTAGCAAGTGCTACAATGAATTCGTGTTCTTCCACTATATCCATCGATGTTCTGCTTTCCTTATTATATCCATGATCACTTCACTAACTCAGACAGCCTAATTTTACAGGAAAACCCTTCTTCAGCGACGGCGATAAAGACGTAACCGTATCCACTAACGTTAGCATAGACATCATGTGTGATCCTGAAGGTTACCCCAAACCGGATGTCACGTGGCTTAGAGACGACGACGTTATTCAGTCAGATTCCCGAACGACTATAGAAGACACCGGAAATGGTTCTCGTCTTAAGGTCACCAATCTCGTAATGGGCGACATGGGGTCTTATGTCTGCAATGCTGAGAACTCTCTTGGCCGGAAACAAAGATCTTTTCAAGTTTCTATTCAAGGCGTGATCAGTAGCGCTACCTACATTGCTAATGGACTAAGTCAACTGCTACTCCTTGTCAGTGTTCTCTTCGTGACTTTATAAATCACGTGATCATCTGTCATATGCCTGAGCATCTGAGGTGTGTCCAAGACGTCGAATGACTTTACAGTTCAGTTAGACAATCCTATTCCATGTGGATAATAAGACAGTGCAATATTTGGACAGCGCAGCGAGCGCTCATTATCTTGGACATGCCTCAGACAAGGATTACAAGAGATGTTGATCAATGTTGATGAAGATATACTACTCTCTGGGAGCAAGGACGCAGCAAGGGCAAAACTGTTAACATTTGTAGTGAATGCAAAAGGATGACCTAATGACAATGTATGACGGTGCTGAGAGGTACACTGTTTGGAAGAGGAGTAGATACTTCCCACTTGCATGTGTGCATGTTTGAAAGATCATACTTGATTGGATACCAGTAAATCCTTGTTGTTTGTTCCTATAGAGGAATACATACATTTACCTTGATGCATTTTAAATAATGATTTCAGGCACTATTGTATACACATTATTAATAAATTTAGACTGTACATTCCATAATACAAGCATATGTATTATGATAAATTACGTATACAATAGTACCGGTATCCTTCTTTGTTTGTAAGCATAGATGTTGCTAAAACACACGTTTGAAATACCTCTCTGACATACTTTAGTGGTACTCGATGATAAACGAAAAAACGTACTTTTCAAGACATCGCCCTTTACATGTGGCAATGACATGAAGAGACGTTATGCTTTACATGTGACAGGGACATAAAGGGACGTAATGCTATCACATCTTTAGGATACGTTATCCTTATCTCACGGTATCATTCTTTGTTGAAGATTGTGAAACATGTAGTTTACCTTTGACGACGAGCTTGGCTGTGTTTCTTTCCTTCTAACGATGCTATTGAGTTAGTACAAGTTGATATCTGCAGCAAATACATATCGTATTCCTCTAATGCTTCAGATAACTGAGTTCCAAATACCTGATCATCACGGACTAATTCCAGAAACAAGCTTCTGAATCCATGCACTATTCCAGTATGTCATGCTTGACAAACGCCTTTTCACACGACAACTTCGACAAGTTTCATTTTTACCACATGCAAGTACTGTTTCATGCTTAGAGATTTAATACGATTATATTCCATTTCACTAAGCATATGTTCTGTTGCTTGATATTTTACCATCAGTATATCCGGCAATTTATCACGTGCACTGTATGTTAAACCTATTGTTGGTCTTCTAGCAACTGGTACTACTGAATGGGTCATGAAATTCCAGAATCGGAGGACGGCATGCCATTCTCATTCCAACCCTTTACCTCTGTTGCCGTGCAACAATCTCCACCTTCAACGGACCCATGAATGCCCCAGCCCACCCCAGCCCACCCCTTACCCTTCCCCAAAATTCCAGCACTTGCTCGACGTGTTCTAATATGTGGCGTCGTCACATTCCAATCCTGAATCAACTCCATCTTCCAAATCCACCTTGCCTTCCCAACATGCCAGAGACGCACTTCCACAGCTTTGTGTTGTGTTTTTCATTGGAGCACGTAAATTGCATCACGACTACCGGTGAGAATATCAACTGTATCAGATAATATCTCTCACTTATTGTCTCTGATAGATAGGTATTGGAGACTATTCGAGTCATTTGTCTCTGGTGGGTGTTAAAGAATGTCACTGTTGGTCTCTGATTAGAAACTCGAAGCATTGGTCTCTGATTATTGCTCTGATTAGTGTTAGCGACCAATGAAGATAGGCATTGAAGACTCGAGACACGGGTCTCTAATATATATTGGAGACCAATGATAATAGGTGTTGGAGACCAATGATGATATGTGTTGGAGACCATTGATGATATGTGTTGGAGACTAGTCATTGATCTTTGATAGGTGTTGGAGACCAATGATGATACGTGTTGGAGACCAATGATGATATGTGTTGGTGAGTCGAGTCATGGGTCTCTGGTAGGTGTTGGCTACCAATGATGATTGGTGTTGGAGACTCGAGTCATGGGTCTCTGATATGTGTTGGCGACCAATGATGATTGGTGTTGGAGACTCGAGTCATGGGTCTCTGATATGTGTTGGAGACTCGAGTCATGGGTCTCTGATATGTGTTGGCGACCAATGATGATTGCTGTTGGACACTCGAGTCATGGGTCTCTGATATGTGTTAGCGACCAATGATGATTGGTGTTGGAGACTCGAGTCATGGGTCTCTGATATGTGTTGGTGACTCGAGTCATGGGTCTCTGATAGGTGTTGGCGACCAATGATGATTGGTGTTGGAGACTCGAGACACAGGTTTCTGATGTGTGTTGGAGACTCGATTCATTAATTGGTAACAAAGATATATTCATGATATTGAGTGACGATTATGGATCGTACCATGGTGTATTTGTTAATATTGATCTTGATAGGTTCATTGTCTTTTACAATTGGCGGGCATTTTCTTCAAGATAGGAAACCACTGTTAGCAGCTTCATGTGTTATATACATGTTATGTTTTGTGCACGACAATTACGATTTACCAAAGAGCAGTATACGAGAGTGGGCAGTATATTATATGTGTATGCGTGTATGTATACCCTTCATTCTGCAAATATACAAACTGAGCTCGAGTTCAAGTATAAATACATGTACTCAGTGCCAGAAAATGAGATTACTTGTAATTATCACATTCGAATATGTGTAATGTGTTTCATTCATCAAGACGTGAACCTCTCACTAAGCGTACATTCTAATTCGCAATGATTTCATTGAGGTGAAATTTAGCATACACAAATGTCATATTTCCTGATAAATAATGTTTCGGATATATTACTGAATACAAGCATGACTTCATCATAATATATTTCAAATAATTGTTAAATAATATATGTTATAGTTTGTCAGTCAGCTATTATACCTATGAATCTCTTAACGTCTATATATGGTGTCATTATCTATCTATCTGAGATATCAGAAAGTATGAAAGGTAGTATACGAGTCGAGTATCCTGAGCATCTGGCTCAACTTTCATGTTTTGTCATTATTTTCTTTTCGTGTGACTAAACGGTGATTTGCTCAGATAGTGGCCTATAAAAATCATAGACATTCTGCATGTGCATTGTACTCTGGTTCTAAAATCGTGTGGGTGCTTTTGTGAGCTTCGTCTGCGTACACACATGAATTGTTGTTCCTAGCGAAAATTTCATCTTGTCCATCAGCAATATTATGCTTTGTGTTCCTTAATCGTACGAAATATTAATTCATTCTAGTCTGGCAGGTAATCTAACAAACCCCTGCTTGGTATCGTCACTCAACAACTATTTGACGCAGGTCACTCAAATGGTGTACAGTGTTAGGAAAAGCGTGTACTCTACCAATTCCAAAATTACAACTTCGTAGATCGCCGAATAAAATATATGTCTATTTAACCTATTACTATTTTACTTCACACTTTTGCTAAATATGCGGAGGGATGTCGTTCTGTCATGTAACAGCGGTTTACATATTGGAACACCAATGACAATTGGTCACATGATATTTATCAATCAATAATAAGGGTTATCTCAAAAGAAGTTTACGCAATGAAAGTTGTGCATATTGCATCTTGAGATATCGAGGTCATGATCATAAAGGAAAATATATTTCAACTTACGAGTTTACTTTATATTAGTTTAACCTTATTACTAGTAATTTCACGAATTGTATCTCTAAGAACTAATGCTTTGCAAGAGTCAAATTAAAATTGATATCCCCGTTTTGATACCATCCCTGGGCCCAACGAATCTTCTATATTGCACGAACTGTTGCATAATGCATAACATAACAGGTTCGCTTCGTCCATGTATACTTGAATACGTATATAAATGTGTGTTTGTGTGCGCTTTGCAATTGAAGGCAATAGTAAAGCTTATTAATGAGGTATTATGCATCTACATATAAAAAAATACCTATGTGACATAATTGTCGATAACGATTAGTTTCACCTGTCAGTACAGGACAAATTGTCATGTGACCAGTTATCATTGGTGTTCGAATATATGTACATCGCTGTTACATGATAGAACGGCACCCCTCCGCATACTTAGCAAAAGTATGAAATGAAATAGTAATAGGTTAAATGTACATAATTTTTATTTGGCGATCTACGAAATTTTAATATTGGAGCTGGTTGTGTACAAGTAATGTGTAATGCTGTGCCAAATTTGAGCGACCCGCGGTAAATAGGTTTTGAGTTATGGTACCAAACAGGGGTTTGTAAGATTACCTGCCAGACTATACGAGTGTCCCCTTTCACGATGGTTTATGTGTATTCGATTTAATCACAAAGGTATAATCTTTTAATAAAAGACTGTATTTATCTATTTAGATTATTATTATATCTTGATATGCATTTTGTGATCAATGCCTGCAAACGCTGTGGCGAGCTTTATGTAATTGTATGCAAATATTTGCAAGGATTGTATCAATTTGGACATCAACTATTTATAAGTTCCTTACAGTACAGTACCAAAATAGTGGACATCTTATCTCATGTATAATATTCGAATCACTGAATTAATTAACTGCACAGTACGTAGTGTGTGTTAAACAGGACGCATCATCTTAACCATTGTTAATTATTAATAATATTGTAGTCAGCATTCAGGCAGACCAAATATTTTCAAGATATTAAAAACTACATGTATCGCTACGGAATGTATACTGTTACTGAGAAGTATCGAGTTTATTATGACGTATAATGGTCAGAGGCTAAAATACATCAAATACGTCTTTGAATTAAATAATTACAATATATTTAATTAATGCAATGCATATAACTTGCTTATCCGCCAATTTAACTAGGTGTCTTTTATGCTATGCGAAATATTCACATGCGAGTTCGTAACTTGATGTATTGATTTAGCAACTAATTATTATTATAGACAGCGGAGTCTATTGATTAAATGTGGTTCATGTATGGCAATGCAATATTACCTGTCTGTTTATAACATTTCATTGTATTCATATAAAACAGTGGTATTTCATTAATCTGCTTTGTGTACTCCTCGTGTTTATATGTTTAGAAATAAATAAAATATTTCTTTGTATCGCATTGTGGTTATTTTATGCATTTGGTGTACACAGTAGTATGTGGAAACAAAATAGTACAATATAGCACCACAGAAACATTGATCAGGAAGCATTGTCATTTCCGGTATATCTGGTGAGAAAATGATGCGAAAGTGATCTCTTCTTTTCGTGAAGATGAAGCAGTGATCATGGTAATTAATAACCATGGCAACCCGAGTGGATGCAGGATCAACCGGATGTCAAAACCCGGCCGCAATGTCACCCATAAGTTGGCGTTACATAGATACATTATTTAAATATATCGTTGAGTCGATAAATAGGTCATCGAAATATTTACGGTATGCCTGGATTTGTATATTGATCATGGTTCAATGTACAACTATCATACTTTCTGACTAAGATGACCGTATTTCTGCTGAACGTAAACGGAGAAGCACTATAATACCAAATACCAAATAGAAGTATTATTATTAATCAGATCCTATATTCAGTAGGGTGTGATACATTGGCGTCCAACGTTTAATCGGGTTATTTATGGTGCGCTACATTTTGCTGAAGATTTGTCAAGGAAAGACAACTATTGCAGCCAAATGTGTTGCGTAGTTTACCAATTGTGCCTAATAGATATTGACATGTGGAAAGTGGTAATATTTTATAACTGGAATTATTTGAATACAGATTTCGCGTTCTCCTGTTTTCACAATATACCAACATACATATTACATCCTCAACATCAGGGTCATAAACTATTCTTACTCACATACATGTGAATTCTGTAATTTGTGGTTCATTTTTATCTAGCACCACAAGGTTCAACCCATATAGTTTGCGACACGTTTTTGTTGGAATAGTAAACGGTATAAACAACAATTGAAATAAACAAAATTAGTATTTGCTCGACCATTTCAACTTTATATAATGTTTGTAATGTCCATTCCCAAATCGTGATTTTGTTTTTGAAAAATAAGTGTGTTCCTAATGCTACCATCAATTCAATAACTTTCAGTAATGATATATTGGATCCACGTCTCAAATTATTCCCAGCAGTTATGCCACGGAATTAATAGAAATCATCATATTGCATGGCATAATGACAATAAATGTATGTTGCGTGTCATAGTTAATAATTATCATAAAATTTGACGTGCTAATTGCGTAAAAGCTCACATTTCATGTACTACTGGACATATACGCAAAATATGATATTATAATAATATATGATAACATTATCAATCTCACCACCTCATGTTATCATAACATTGAGTTCGTACTTATTTATATGAAATACAAGAACCTTCTGATTGTGTTACAACATGTATTGCACCGTAACTTAAATTTAATGATGAAGTGACACGCATAGAACCAGACTGGGTATAGTATGTTAATAATCATATATAACAATGAGAGGTTGAACTGACCCAGCTTTAGGGACGTCGTGACCTCTGAGTTGGAAAGATCTCGAGTTGCGTTGGATAATATGTATACAATACGTCTATAGAGTGATCACGTCTATTCATAGAGAGTTTGCAACAACAAAAACAAAAACATACGCACAATTGTCAAATATATAAGTCTACAGACATAAATATGTAAGTATAGGCTTACATCGATTGTTTTGCACCAGTGTTTGCCAGACGACTAAATTCCTGTTTGAAAGACATCAATACGCATCTTACTATATATGTTAATCATAAGATATACATGGCTGTATTGTCATATCAAAGCTAAAATAATGTTAAATGTTATGTCGCCAAGTGTAATTTTGTACACAATACCGGTATCTAATTTTACGGGTGCTTACGCTCATTAACAACGTAATATAAGAGGCGTACGTAAAATATAAGAACATACAGTTTATATATTATGGATAACTATACCCAGACCATTTCATTAAAAACATTCAACATTATTCTTGTTTGTACATACCAAATGGCATTTTAATGTTCATCAACTCTCTACAATGGACATGCATATTTAGTCAAACACTCACATAATACATGTAAGTTCAATCAATACGAATGATGTTTGAAATACATTGCATAGCTTAGGTATGTGTCATGTATTTGAATGTGTGTATATTGTTTTGAAGATCAATCCTTCACACACACACACACACACACACACACACACACACACACACACACACACATACAGAGAGAGAGAGAGAAGCACACGCACGTATACACACGAACACACACATACGCACATGCACACACATACATACAGAGAGAGAGAGAGAGAGAGAGAGAGAGAGAGAGAGAGAATTCCATATGATACAGATACTACGATCACAAAACCTCATCTGATAATCAAACGTAATATAATGTGTGTGTGTGTGCGTGCGTGTGTGTGCGTGCGTACGTCCGTGTGTGTGCGTATGTGTGTGTTCGTGTGCGCATGCGTGCGTGTGCTTCTCTCTCTCTCTCTGTATGTGTGTGTGTGTGTG
>JAUTBT010001662.1:0-10531 GCA_032361225.1 Lepetodrilus schrolli
TTTATGTATTTTCTAATATGTAATCTCATGTACCACCGTATAGGTGGTTTAGAGAAATAAAATGAATCTGAATCTGATACACTGTATATCCATATTTGCCTTACTTTGTACATTTCTCCAGTGAACATAGACATTTTACAAATTAATTATTTTGTCCAATTTAAGCTAATAATAAGGGGACAATTGACTTGCAATAGCATATGCTTTAAAGTTTGAAGGCTGACATACGCATTTGATATTTTTCTGTATTAATTTCTGTTCTGCTATCCTGATAAATGTCCTTTCAGTCTGAGCAAGCAGATGATCGGCTGTGTATCAGCAACTGTTATTCAAGCCGTCAAGTCAAGTGTATCCTCATACTGGAGATAAACAAACGTACTCTGTACAATACAACATTTGATGAAGAATCTTGGGCAGTGACAAATCGTTGCTTTGATGATAAGCTAGTTAGAGAATAATCAATTAAAACTGTATATGTGTGTGTGATGTATATATATATATATATATATATATATATATAGAAAATGCAATGTATCTTCTGAAAATACTGTTATTGATATGCTATATAAGTTATTTTAATTTAAAAAATAAAGTTAATGTATGTGATTGAAATATAATTGTTGTTAGCCTATGACCTCACGTAAATGTACTACAACGGTTGTACAACAAGTCCGATTCCGTTCATTTTACGTGCTAATATTGAAATTCTCTCAACTATGGATGTTTTGTTTTGTTTGTTATTTTTTTTGGTCCGGAAGGACATCCAACACACACACACGCACGCACGCACGCACGCACGCACGCACGCACGCACGCACGCACGCACACACACATACACACACACGCACGCACACACACACACATACACACACACGCACACACACATACGCACGCACACACACACACACGCACGCACACATATACACACACACACACATACACACACACACAGAGAGAGATTTACAGAGTACTTTGCAGTGAATTTGTGAACAAACACCTTATTGTCAGCTATGTTGTCGTTCCATGGTCATGGGATTGTAAATACATTATCTGTTAAAAAGGATTCGCTTATTTCAAAGAGAAATGTATGCTTCTTGTATACGTGAAGGCATACAAAGACTTCTAAACAACCTGATGAAATCATCACATATACAAATATTAGAACATACCATTATTGAACAACGTTAATAACACGATTTATCTGATAAAAGAAGAGTTCTTATTATTAATAATAATACATGTAGTTGTTGAAAGTTTTCCCACGTTTGTTTATTCAGCTTCCAACACGTATTAGACGTGTATTGTAAAATGATGAGTACAATTGAATCTTTAAAGTAGTTTGTATTGATTAAGAATAGTTCTTTCAAATTAAGATTTAAAATATTTTTCGCAGAACCCTAAGCGACTAGATTCTTTATATTATAACATGCATAATAACATTTAAGAAACTTGAGATAATCATTATAATTCACATTTAGGAATTCTAAGATATAAATACAAAGCTGTGTCCTATTTGTGTGCATAAATATAGAGATTTCATTAGTTAATTACACAGGATTAGTTATAAAAATACATAGTTATTAGTATAAAACGCGGGCCTTAATTTTTTTGCTATATTGCTTATGTACACTAAGCTAGGCGTATTTGCACATTATAGATATGTTGTTAATGAACTCAATGTAACTGTCATATAATCAGGAAGCATGGTGGAATGTCAGTGTTTTGCATATTTATAGTGTCAGTGCCAATGACCAGATTTAATCTTTTAAAGGCATTGTTCTTAGGCACCAGTAAGAGGATGTGTTCTTTAAAACAAAAAAAATCACTACCGTCTCTGAATGCCTAAGATTCAAGCAGTTTGGTCTACATTGTATCTCCTGAGCTATGGACACTGAACTGTAGTGCATGGCAAATACGATAGCATCTGAACTCATAGCGTGTTGTAGCGGCACTTGAAGGGCGGATATGCTTACACAAGGTGGAGGAGACCAACTCAGAAGATTTTCTAAGTAAACTTGTTATTGAACATGACATATTTACCACATCATTGATTGGATGAAAACCAATCATATTTCAGAGGACATGCTAGTGATGTACAGTAAGAAAGGATGAAGTATTCACTTGGGATCAAAGCTTCGTGATCACGCAGGTGTTGGATTTGAAGAACCACGATGACTGTTTTCAAAGTTGTTATGTTTTGCGTCATAATGACGTCTACCTGTAATGGTAAACTGACCACTTTTCGTGGTCGCGAGGTCAGCCTTGCACATCTCTCAGTCGTCTTCGATGACCTACTCGAGACAATTACATCGACAATAGAATGTGCTGCTATTTGTTCTAAACGAAATTGCGCCATCTTTGGTCACTGTGAAGATGACAACTCCTGTATGATTGAGAAGAACAATCCAGGGTCTACTTCTTACAGCTCAACCACGTCAGGGTATCCTTACAGTTCAACCAAAACTTGCCACCTGTACTCAGAAAATGGCTTCTTTCCTAAGGTACGTTTTCACAATAACTTCCTGTAGTAATGAATCCCCAAGGTGCATTGTATAGTAAATCAGAAACATAGAAATGTTACGCCTAATGTGGAGCGCGGTTGGCCAGAGATAGCATCATAATCCGGAGATCCCGGGTTCGAGTCTAGCTCATGCCATCTTGAGGGAAGTGGTTAGGTACCTGGTAGGATGAGATGGAACTGGGAATGTTAACCTTCTAGCGCCTTAACTGGCAGTTTGGGTTTTTATACTACCCAGGTAGTTGATAATGTGTAGCGCGATGAGTAAGCTTTCGAGCATTATTTTGGCTCAATATAAATGCACACATTATATTCTACTATTACCTTCCTCACCTCGCAGTATAAAAACAGTTTACAAACATTGTACAAACATTAAATTGTTGACACCGAGTCCTGATATACAACGCTGCTTGTTTCCAGATCGGCAAAACTGTATCTCCAAAACCAGGTGAGTATAGTAATAAATTTAGGCTCTACTCCACGTATCTATATATGCTTCCACCCTTACCTTGCACACACACACTCACACACACACACACACACACACACACACACACACAGATTTACAGAGTACTTTGCAGTGAATTTGTGAACAAACACCTTATTGTCAGCTATGTTGTCGTTCCATTGAACACCAATTTTTACATTCATTAATTAAGCTATTTCCCTAAACCTCGAGGTGTATTCTCTCATTACAGATTGTGGCCAGCGAAAGAAGGATGTTATATTCGTCATCGATGAATCTAAAAATGTTTTAAATTGTGATTTCAGCCATGAAAAACAGTTTATAAGCGATGTCATTGACAAATACAATCTAAGCTCAGATGCTATACGCATGGCAGTTGTAGGATTTGGTCAGAATGTAAACACACGCATTTCCTTGTCGGACTATACTGACAATCTAGCTGGTGCTCAGGGAGACATTAACTCATTCACCAGTGGTACTGTTGGTGCACAAAGTTTTGTCCACAAAGCATTAAACAAACTCAAAACTGACATTTTGACTACAAATAAAGGAGATCGACCCACTGTTGACAACGTCGTTATATTGATAACAGCTAGCCCGGCTGGCAACAGTGTTGCTGCAACAACTGCTGCTGTCGATAAGCTTCTGTCCACAACAAACACCGAGCTATTCGTTATTTCCATTACACCCGGGGCCGACTCAGAACTCATCCAGTACATCGCTAGTGACCCGGATGTTGACCATATCTTCTATTTGAATAATTTCGGCCAGCTGCATGCCCTCAAAGAAATTGCTGCAAAGTTTACATGTAAGTTATTATCTCTGATTTATCGGGTTTTTTTTGGTCAAGATACTGCGCCAATAGCAATTAAAATATCTTCTATGTTCTATTTAGACATAGACCAAGGCGGTCTTACTCGTTCAAACTCCGGATAGAACATCCAAGCATTCGGATGTTGACTCAGAAACTTGCTCCCATGGAATAAATATATGCTGTAGTGACGTTAATTTAATACCCGAAGCAGTTATGCCAGTTTGATTATTGAGTATATATTTCTCTGGTTCATAAATGGAAATACTTGGCTTTTAATTCTTGAAAAATACAGTAGAATCAACTCTGTTTAATCCATAGAAAGTTCTATTAATTCCGATGTACTCTGTCACAGCGCGCATATAAAGTGTCCTCTTTTTCTGTTCCTGTACAGGCGACTCATGTAACCCTCCGTGCCAGAACAACAATCCATGTAACCGACGACGTAACATCTGTGAGTGCAGCAGCAACGTCACAGGTTACAGATGTGAAACTCCAGGTAAATATATATTTAACATGTTATTCATTCATCAATATTGTATTTCTACTAATGTCGATACATGCCTCGAAGTTCTAGGTCTAGTTAGGAATAATACTAAATATATAATGATATCCTCCCAGACTATAAAAAAACGACCAATTTATGTATTGACAAGACTAGTCAAATTACATTTTCTTTTAACACCTTAAGAAAATGGATGTAATTTATTTAATATCCATCTCATCTCATCCTGCTTTGTCAGGCTCTTGGATAGCGTTCATATTCATTTATTTCAGTGTGAGCACGTGGATGTTGGAACTTTACCAGTTGTACGTGTGTCCGATCCTTGGTATACCATATATACTCAACACATAAATTAAGGACCAGCAGATATTTTTTTGTGGAGAAACTGTCTACCAAATTTCATAACTCAGCTTGAGGAATCTGGTGCCCTTCTTCTCCCAATTCGTCTGCAAGTTCTTCATGCGTATCTGGAACCTGTAGACGTTTGAAGATTCTTCGTTGTTAGAATAATATAAAGCATCGTTTACATATTAAACATGGCTACTGCCCCTTAATGCCTTTTGTTGAGTTATATGTCCATACGTTCATCATTGTCGTATGTAGCTCGCATGCACAGCACATCTAGCGTTAGCGAGGACATATACCTTCCTGTATACAGGTGTCGAGACAGGAACACATTTATACGACACTATATAAACTGAACACACTTTTTCCTTTATTTGCATACAATCACAATAACATTTCACGACCACTGGTAACAATAAAGCTCCGTAACTACAACTATTTTAAAATATGAAAATATGAAAATATTGAAAACCATACTTAAAATATGAAAATATTGAAAACATACTTTCATGTAAAAATACGTTTGGCAATGAAATATGTAGACACACCCGTGATTGCATGCCTTTAAGCGTTGGTGGCCATAGCATTCCCATAGAGCAGTGATTCCTGTATGTAATGAAAAGTAGGCTGTGGCTGTATGTCAGACATACTAGTATATCATATAGTATAGTGTCTTACTTGTTGGATAACCATTTGAAGTAGAATATTATACGCATGCGCATGTCCATGTCAATCGTAAGCGTAATTCAATGTCTACATGTTGTTCTGGAATTTGTTAGTCTGCTAATCCTATCTATTGTGTGCTATTGTATGTATCATTGAAAGAAAACAAATGTTTGTTAAACTGTCCCTGATACTTGGTCATTGAGCTACATGCATCTGGACCAGCGTCCTTGTTGCACTGTGAACACGTAGACTATAATTATATACCTTTCTTTTTTCTCTCTCAATAAATGGGTGTAATTTGATGATACCATGACCTGTTTCAGGTGACATGTGTGTGCTGTAGTGTTCAATGTTCAGATCATATCAGTAGGCTTTGGACAACTGGTAAAACAGCAGCACCTACAGGCTATGAACAATTGCTCCATGACACTCATTATGTTTGCGTTCGAAGCTTGCTTAAGAAATTGTATATTACTGATAGTAGGATTTTATATACCTTAATAGAAATTCCAATCGTATGGTGTATATCTACAGCTGTAGTACTCTACCCAACGTTTACTAATTAAAACATGTCCAAACATCCAAGAATCAACCTTGCATTGGGTTGCATCCCTGAAGTTCCAACGACTAACTCACCACTGTATACATACACTGTAACACTGTAGAGATGTGTACAGGACATTAACTACGGTATACAGTACGTGTGTATAATATATCTAGTTTAACAGAACTGCGTGTCTATAATTCATTTTCACATAATTTTAATTTCTCAGGGTTTGATGCACACTTTGGCATAACCAGGGACTATTGATGCATGAAAACATAGAAATACACAACAGTGTCGTATTAAGTTCAGGATTGGTTTTCTTTAGTGTCCGAGTTCTGGTTGCTAAGGCCATATTAATGTTTTGTTTTGAGCAGGATGTGTTTTTCTGTTGGCGTGTTCAGAAGGAAAGTTGTCATTGAGTGACTCTTTATGTTCGACAAGTAGTTCCAAGGGCAAACATTAGCTATGTGTAGTCCACCGGATGCCAGGTGGATATCCGTTTCATGTACATGTCCTTATGAAGAAGTAACGGCTATGTGGAGTTGAGTTACGCGGTCAATATGTATGGAAGATGTATCCGCTTTTTAACGTTTCTTTTCTTTTCTAAAGACTACTTAACAATTGCAATGAAAGCTTCTGTCTCCGATAACAACGCAAAAGATGTATTGCGTCGTGTTCTTTTATGAATATATTCTGCAGATCTGTTCACGACTGATTAGGACTTTAACGTCGCTGCGGGAATCTTTCCATCAGATTATACATACAAGTAAGACCATTTATGTTGCGCCGTCTAGCAATACATTGTTAGCAACAAATACTCAACAATATTAAATAAGAACCAGTACTTATTTGGACACAAATTAATAATTTGGCAGGGAATGTTACAAACCTGTTTGGCACCGTTTCTCAAAAACTATTCAACGCATGCCACTCAAATTTGGTAAAGTGTGAGGAAATGATTGTACCCTACCAATTCCATAAGTACAACGTTGTAGATCTCCGAATAAAAATTCTGTCTGTTTAACGTATTACTATTTCACTTCACACTTTTGCTAAATATCTGGAAGGGTGCCGTTCTGTCACGGAACAGCGATTTACATATTCGAACACCAATGACATTGGTCACATGAGATTCATCAATCAATAATAAGGGGTTTATTAAAAGAAATTAAATTTTTAAAAATAAATCAACATTACGTTACTCCTTGGCGTATGTGTGACCGTGCGTGTGTGTTGTAGATAGGTTCAAAACCTTTCTCAATACTTCATGTTATGGAAATAATGAGTTTGTAAATATAATTTTATGATGTCATATCGTTTACACATTACTAACTTAGAACCATGCATACATTTACATGTTGCCCAATTTAACAAGGGAAAGGTTTGCATAATGTATCTCGATCATAAAGGAGAAAATAGTCCAACTTAGAGTTGACATGTACTAGTAAATCCACGAATTTCAGATCAAAGAAATATAGCATTGAAAGAAGGGTCACAATTTCAATTTATATCCACATTTTGATACCATCCCCAAGCTCAACGCATCTTGTTTTGCACGAACCGTCATACTTCACAGCGTTCATGACGGCACCGAGTATTACTAGATAATGTTAACATTACCGTATATCATGTGGTATATTAGATGTGTTCACAAACTGTGATAATTTTGACAAGTGTTTAGCAATATTTGCTTTACCTCTACGAAATGAATTTAGTATATAAACCTAGTAAGTTAAATTTGCAACTTGGATCCCAATGCAACATAGATCTGGCCCCAATTTCTCAAACAAACTTGAGTGTGAGATTTTGCTCAAGTTACAGCACTGAGTCAATGGGAGAAATCTCAGCTGAGCAAAATTTCAAAGTCAAGTTTATTTCAGAAATCTGGGCCTATTCAAATCTGGACATTATTCTGAATCGTGTCAGGGTGGGTGTTCACCTCAGGGACATAAACAAACACTGGACATGGTACCCTTGAAGCTGTTTATTACAGTGGCAGTCACGAATATAACAGACAACAAATACTAAATGAAACTTTGTGCGTTGTGTGGGCATCAGTTTTGTATTCTTTTAGAACAGACCAATTGGTACAATTTAAATTATTCTCGTTTGCAATTTTGTTTGCAATTCATAATCAAGTCTACAACATGGTTATTGAAGTACAGTTAAACAAACGATATTTTATCTGCTTCTCCATTGCAATACTGACAAAAGAAAAAAGAAAAATAATATAAATGTTGTTTGCTTTGTGTCTTAATTGAGGTTTGGAGGTGCTTTCAAGATTCTTTCACTTGTATCACAGCTTGTCAGTTTAGGGCAGGAGGAAACCCTCAACATCTGTAGCGCTGAATGTTGCAGTAAACCTGCGAGCACCTGCTGGTACTGACAGACCAGGGATGATAACTACATTGCCACTCTACAGACATCACATCCTATCATGATGTGTCAGAAAGGCAACTTTCGTGAACATTGATGCTAGGTTCCTGCGAGACATTTGGCTTTGAACAGAAATGGTAAAACATGCATTTAACATTAAATGTAAGTATTTTCTTTTTTGATGTTGAATAAATTATTCAAACATTAAAAAGAATTTACATGCATACATAGACATGATCAAAATTGAAAATTAATTTGTTTACAACAAAAATCATGAAAAGCAAAGTTTATCAGTACAGAAAATTATGACTTTCAAATAATTCAACAATAAGCCATGTGCACATAACAGTAATGACGGCAGTAAATAACATAATATCAGGTATTTTCTTGAATGAAAACCCAAATATATCACAAAACACACTTTGTGAAGCTGTCATTAATACATAAACTCAAAGATATATACTGAACATTGCAAGTTTACTTGGGTTTGCAGTGTCTCAATGGATGAACTCTTAAATACCTGTAATAGATCTGTTATCCATAGAACACAGCAGTGTTACCTTCTTCCGAAATGTCATGAAGCAATATAGAACTTCATCTCTACAGCTCGTAGTTATTCACTCGTCTCCCCCCAGGGAAGGCTAGAACTCCTAGGCTATGCTCCACTCAGTACAGTTAAATCACTGAGAGACAGATGCTGGTCACCCCACTCTACAGGTGAAACAGGAAGGTTACCTCTTTGATATATACCTGATGGGTAAGATTTTCATGATGGAAGGTTTCCTGTTCTGATTACACAGCAGTATATTAGCTCAACATAATGTATATTTCATGACGCAGAGCCCAAACCAGAGCTCAATGTGATGAACAATGATCTTAATACATGGCATGTGTTAAATGCACATCTTCATCTGGAGTATAGAGGACGTAGCATTATAGTGTATGACAGTGACATAGGCTACACATTGTGGCCATGGAGGAACATTGATATGCTGGGTGTGTCTCGGTATTGTCACTGGCTAAATATCACATGGACATTCAGTTAACCCTATTACTTCCAACAACAAACATCTATTTGCAATCCAAAAGGCATGCATGTAGTCAAAATCTCCATTAAATTTTAAGTTCATGGTAACACCATTTTAAAGAAATCAGATGAATCAAATGAGCACATACATGTTTAGGTTTTATTTCCTTTGTAGTAAATGAAAAGAATTCACACACACACACAGTGAAGGAGACATTCTAAGACATATTTGTTTTCTGTATGACATCAATATCGTAAGTGTTCTAAAATCACCATGACAGCAGTCTTAGTAAACATCCTGATGAATAAATTTCCTCCTACGACAAATTTGGAAAGATCATTGGTCCTCTCGCTTGAATATGTCAAGAATTGCTCATAATGACAACTGTAATTTTGTGTAACTGGTCTTCTATTAATAATTTCAAACATAATAGCTATAAATATGTAAGTTTCCATCGAGATTACCAACACAAACATCGGACTACACCGATTACTAACATCCATTCTAATAACAATGCTCCACTCAGTAGAACAGCATATTTATTTCAACATGATAATCTCATAAATGTTTCTTGCAACACCATTCATATTATAAAAAGAACTGTACAAGTATATCAATAATTCAGTATTGGACATTGTCTAACACTCTTATTTATTACAATTGCTAAAGGTTACTATTAAGAGATTTTATCGTACCATTTCTCTACTTTTTGACAATACATCAGGGTTACAATATTTACTATTCAAGTTGCGATTCATGTTAGGATTACAAAGTTATGAAGGTCTAACAGTTGGATAAGACATCTACAGTAGATAGCAATCCATACAAAACGTATACGTCATGCCAAAATACTGAATGTTTTTCATGAAGGCTTACAAGTCTGACCTGTCCTAACAGGAAATGAACCAGTTCTCTAACCAAAAGTGGCGCATTCTTCAAAACGAACATCTCTCATAAACTGTCAGGTAAATTAATACAATTTTCAATTGATGAAGGAAAAGAAGATTAAGTTTTCAGCAAGTTTTCCAGATTTTGTCATTTTCCACAGTATTTGTTAAGTACATGTAATCAAATTATTATGGACGAGAACTAACAACCAGCTGTTATAACAAGACCAGTGAACTAACAACCAGCTGTTATAACAAGACCAGTGAACTAGCAACCAGCTGTTATAACAAGACCAGTGAACTAACAACCAGCTGTTATAACAAGACCAGTGAACTAACAACCAGCTGTTATAACAAGACCAGTGAACTAACAACCAGCTGT
>JAUTBT010001663.1:0-10531 GCA_032361225.1 Lepetodrilus schrolli
TAAACTGACAAGTCGTGATATAAGTGAAAGAATCTTGAAAGCGACTTAAAACCCCAATTAAAAAATAAATAAAAATATCCTTGTTGAATGTATGATTACGCAATATCATCCAGTGACAGAAAGCAATCATTCCCATTGTGACATTGTAACATCCTTTACTTCTACTGCTAAGATTACAAACATGACATTTCTTAATTATTTACACACGAATGCAACCCGCCATGAAGTATCTCAGAACGAACCATAAGAACGATAAGTACCCACATTGTGTTGTGCTTCCCTCTGTATTCTGTACAAACATCTTCGAGAATTAATGCGTGAATAGCAGAAAAAAACATCACCTTCCTGTTGACAGTTGTAATTATGTATGAACAACGTGTTGCAAACATTATTTTAGGCAACGTCTTGTTATGAACGTCCTGTAATTAATGCAAGTAACGCAGTCATAATTGAAGTGTAAAATAATCCCACGTCATATAATAGATGTCATTAATATTGTAAATGCCATATTTATAAGAGACATCGAAATGCAGTATATAAATAATAAACACAGTCAACCACAATTTGGAAAAATTTGAAGCAATTACCAATTCACAAGCAGACATATCACATTAACAAAGACATCTTTTCCGGGATTAGTAAGTACCCAAAGGGTACTGCGCCATAATGTATCTGTCTGGCGTGTGCTCTTCGGAATTTGGAAATACCCGATCCATGTGTTTACATAACAAGAACTGATCAGTCTTGGATGTTATTGAATTGGGCGACACATACATTCTTTAGTGCTGCCTATGGTATTATGATATATATTCTCAATTATTTATTTGGTTTCGCATAGTTCTGAAACTAAAGTAAATCCTATATATCGACCAATTTTGAAAATATTAGAATTTCTAGGAAACAAGATATGAGCAGATTGGTTTAATTTTTCATCCAGCAAAAGTCGCATGTGTGAAATCAAAATATAAGAAATACAAACACAACGAGGGATGTATATTATTTCATAGGTGCGTAATACATTTACATAAATTGATGACTCAACCCATATTCAGCATCAGAAAACGGTGATTATATTTCTTATTATATTAAATGTTATTTTCCTACCAGCCAAATGAGGATACAGTGGACGCATTATGCATAAACATGCGCACGTGCGTATGAAGAAGTCTCTAAACTTTCAGTATTATATATGAAAAATTAATGTAAATCTCAGACTAATACGCTGATGTGTAATTTAGGTAGCAGTAGAATGTGACTTTGGACTGGATATAACACTCTAAAGTCCTCATATCCGGTTGACTTTCATCAGTCAGGAAGCGTGCCTCGTCGAAATGCAATTTCCGGAGATCTACCCGGGAAAGTCATTCACGTTAAGGAAAGCCTGTGAAACACTTTCTGTTCAGATAACTATATTGTCTTCCAAAAACAGAATGCCTTTCTTCGGCCAGACGGTTGGTGTCATGAGACCAGTGTTTACTACTGGTGCTATTCTATTCGTCTATAAATATCCTGTTATTTTGTAGTCCACCCGGACATACTCATCACAATATGTTTGTGAGAGAGAGAGAGATAGAGAGAGAGAGAGAGAGAGAGAGAGAGAGAGAGAGATACACACACACGTATATAAACGAATCAATGACACACCTGCCCAGCGACATGATTTACGCTTGGCGTAATGGATTCAGGTAATATGGAACCATTCATCGTCCTAGTGTTAATGTGTTATGAGTTGTACATTCTGAATAAGGAACAAGCAACACGTTGTACTGATGTGTATTCTCGCTATGATGGTATCTGGTTGTAATAGTGCGTTCACCTGGTTAAAGTACACCGAAAGCAGCAATTACACGTATACGGTATTAGTATCAGTTTTGATAACCCGCTTGTTTCACGTTCACAATCGCAACTCGTATATATATTTTCCCATTAAATTATTCTTAATATGTTTTGGCATTTTTTTATATGTTCCTGAATAGTTTATTTAAATGCATAATGTTGCTGTCGGTGTGAATTGCAGTTTATTGATACCCTTGATATGAGCTGCTCGTGTGCGTGTGTGCGTGTGCGTGTGTGTGCACGCGTACGTGTGTGCGTGTGCGTGCGTGCGTGTGTATGTGTTTGTGTGTTTACTGTGACTATGCATAGATAACACGGTGTTCTTAGGAAGGAACCTTATGGTTTGAAAAATTGAGCTGAAATGATCGGAAGATGTTCTCGTAGAAACTTCTTTTGCGAAATAGTTATTTTCTATGTATAAACGACGTAGTTGCTGGTAAATGCTTTATCGGTGTTTTATTTTAGTTCTAGACGAAAATATTCCTTGAAAATGAGTTTTAAACGAATGGCGTTCTTTGCTGCGTTAGCATACTTCGTGTTTTTTGCTACTGTTGCCCCTCCAAGCCAGTGACTTCGAATTAGTTCCAGGATGGTCTTCGATTACAAATCAATGTCCATTCCTTAAAAATTCTCTTCCAAAATGTGGTTCATTCGACAGTACTCTTGATGTACATTGTACAATTTAACGCGTGTTAACCAACCAAAATTTGGAAACTGCATTGAATAAAATTACTACCAGTATATCTTGTGTTTTAATTACAGTAAAGGCAGCTTTAGTAGATGTGTCGTCATGAGAGAGATAGTAGAATTACAAGCATCCAATATTAATGATATGGACTTATATGCATGTCTCTAGGACGTGTGTGTCGTCCACAGTGTAAATAATGTGTTCCACCACGCCAATATTAATCCGACCAAATATCTATCCAAGCTGCCGCCATAACATATATACTGATTGTTGTACCCATGTGTTACATACACCTAATGTCGAGGGCTGAGGTTGATGAAAGTGGGCTAATTATATACAGTTCGTCATATGCATTGCAGAGACAAAACATAGACACTTCCGGGAGTAGTTGTTTTAATTATACGGCATACGCTGTCGTTGGATGTAAATGACATAACTGTGTATATAGCATGTCTGGCTGATTGAAATCACTACTGATGAGACCTAACTAAGGTCGAAATGCATATCGAGTTAAATGGAATGTGCCGAATGTTGCCATGTAAAGTGCTATTACTTAATGTTTGTTTCACCCTGCGCATGAAACACGTGTGTTGGGTTGGCAAGGATAATTTCAGTAAAAGAAAAGGAAATATAGCAATGCTATTACAATATGTTCGTATAGTTTTCTTTCGTGCAGTTTAATGCGATCACTGATGTACGATCATCAAACGGTTGCGTTTAATGATTCCAATTGGAAATGTTACCCCGTTTCCGGTATAGATTAGTAACAATTCCAAATTAATACTAATATAAGGATATGCTAGTATACTATTGCTACTTCAGTGGTCGTATCGCAAAACGTTCAGTTCTGTGGAACATAATAATATTTTATTTCTAGTTATATCTGATCTTCTCAATGCTTACAATATTATCAACATTCGTCTCCATTGCTGTCAGTTGTGCTAAACATATGAATCAATTTCATCTGCTGGCCAATGCATACCTTATAAGCCATGGAATCTCGATAAATTGAAGCCATAAAACAGAAGCGAGTGATACATTGTGATAATGAGGCTCGCCGACCTTACTGTCTGTTTACCATAACAAGATCATGAAGATAGTGCAATGTTCGGCACATCTGTCCACCGGCACTATCTATAAGTCTACAGCACCCTCATGGTGCGTGTGTGTGTGCGTGCGTATGTGAGTGTGTTCGCCTGTGTTGTACGGCGGTCTAGTCTCTCTCTCTCCAATCACAGTCCAGATGGGTTCCAACCTATCGCTTCTCCGTTGCAGTTGTCGTGCACACATCAAGGAGGCTTCGATTGAGATAGCGCGTTCTTCGGACCTGGTGATCAGACAGTCTGTAGTGAATGGAGGATAGCATAGCAGACAGGGTAACTTAGGTAAGTAAGCGATCCTGTGGAGGTCTAGTACCACTGCCGTTATCGGATGAGCAGATTTTAGGTAGCATTAACAAAGACTTACAGAAAGACCATGCATTTTCAAACTATGGTAAGGCAACTGTTTCGTGCTAGTTAAATACGGTAGGGTATATGAATTAGTTATTGGCAATATAATTCGCTGTGTAATTATTTTATTTGTTAAAGCAGATAATTTTACTAAAATAGTCATTTACATTTTGCATGGTTTTTGAAATACGTAAAATGAGGTTACAATATCGAATACGTAAAAGTACAAACCTTGGCCTCCACCAATTCTGTCGGGGCAAGTTCCGCGTTAATTGTGACCAGTGTTACTCGCAATTGCGACACTAATTTGAAACGGAACTTCGTTAGTTACGTACGGGGAAAATTAAACACTATTAACAACTCATAGGCACGCTAGACCTCGCGATAGATACTGATAAAACGCGGAATTAAATTAATTTATTGTTGTTTTGTTGACGAGTATCTAGTAAGTAATTATCAAGCTCATATTCAACTGTATCCCTATGTATAATTATAATACACGATGGATAACATAATATTTCAATGGGATCAGTTTATATAGGAGAAACTGTT
The DNA here is from genome assembly GCA_032361225.1 of Lepetodrilus schrolli. Lineage (NCBI taxonomy): Eukaryota > Metazoa > Mollusca > Gastropoda > Lepetellida > Lepetodrilidae > Lepetodrilus > Lepetodrilus schrolli. The sequence continues at coordinate 4,528 of JAUTBT010001663.1, forward strand.
TCAATGCTAGCTAAACTGTCAGGAACACAGTTGTTATATTACAGATACGTGTATAGGACATATTAAGTATGAAATAAGCTTGCGCGTGTATATGGCACAATGCCTTTCCAGCACGTGCGAATAACTTATGACGGGAGCTAAATTATTGATGTTCTTTTCATAGCCATAATGTGTTCAGCTCATTTACTATCTCCACAGAGTCGACAGACGATATATCTGTACGTCTTCACCGTCACCTACTGCTGTACGTTGTGGTGTATGCTACAATAACACACGGGCGGTGCACCTGTGTTTGAACACCTCGATACCTTGATGAATGTTGGTGTTTCACATGTAAAAGATCGGCTTGTGGAAAAGAGTTTGTTCAGATGTTCTTCAAACGACCAGTGTCATAAATACTACACATGTTTGGAACTAGCAAGATTTCGGACATGCTTTACCTGCTGAGTCATTAGTTAGGATTGATATACAGCGTGGTAGAATATAAATAACTTGAAGTAGCGGGGAAATCGCGTAAGGTCTGAACCAGATCAGACAAACATCTTTGGTTTCACACCTAGGGATCTCTAATGGAAATTTAATGGACTCTTTCCGCCGAAGTTTCTTTATGGTTTTCCACGTGGTTGGGGGCGGCTTATGGAAACGTATCGCTATATGGCCAGGCGTGATGAAAATTGAACCGTACATTCTTGATAATGAGAAAGGGTTAAATTACTTAAATGTTTGGTGAGTTCCCATTAGACGTTCTGACCGGAAAGCCCGAGGGAACTCTAAGAGATATTAACATCTAAAACGTCTTAATTAGAGGAATATCAATTGATGATGCATACATATGTTTCGCCAATCTAGAGTATTCGTACATTATTTAATAATAGTACAGTTTAAAGTCAATAACATTTGTTCCGATATTGGAAAGCAATGTATTAACAGACCGATCCTGATCAATAAAATAAATAAGTATATACTGTATTCTGAAAATAATCGATATAAAATGTATATTATCAATTTAATATTGGTATGATCGATGTTCGATTTATCTGGCAAACATAACCTATGCGATTATCCCAGAAATACCTAAAACAACCTTGCACGTCTGTACTGCCCTGAATGTTAATTGGCAAACTTGAAATTATCATGACGAATCTGGAATGGCGATTCGGAATATATGGTTAAACTTACTCAAAATACAGCAGTTTCCATCATTTATTGTTATTACAATTTGAGTTGGTAAGCCTGAAAGAATTCGTGTCAGTTGGAATTATTACAATTTAGGGAAGTTGTGTGTCACAATTCAAGGTATATATTTTTACAATTCAGGACAAAATGTTGAGGAATTACAATTTAGGGCAGTTTTTATTACGATTTAGGACACATATTACAATATTGGTGGATTATTACAATTCAGGACACTACAACATCCATTATCCAAAGCGGCCATGTCAGACATAGCATCGCGCACCTCACCCATAAATTTAAGATTGTCGTCAAATCCGGGTAGCGTCAATGTAGCGTAAAACGTTGCATTAAATGTGTTCAGCGAAATTACGACATTACCCCTGAGTGGCTATTTCGACGAGCTCCGATGTTCTGACACTATTACAGTCGCACCCAATATCAGCTGGAATTGTGGCCACACGTGCCCGTCGGAAATAAGGGCTATACTACGTCCGAGTTCCCAGTAGCTAGTACGGTTGCTGCAGATGGAAGCACGCGTTGGCACAGAGGTACTAATGAGGCGTGTATTACACCACATCCTCTTCAGTACGGGCGAATGACCATCCAACAGGAAATCTCTCGTGATACATTTTAGTAGCATACTTTCACGTCTCCGAGACACCTCTGAGCATGTATCAAATACATCAAACTATTACCCAATGCAGAGTCTAATTTCGAAGGTAAATTGAAGATTACGAAATGGAGTGATTGTTGACCGGATTTGGGTGCTGGAAATGTTTGTATAACATATAATTGTATTTGTACGTCGGTGATATCTGTGATACGATTAGGAATTTAGAATATAGCGCTAACATTGTGTACCTTAAACAATGAAGTAATACCACTAACAACAGACTGTCAAATATCGAGAGTTCTAGCAAAGTATATCGTCAGTTAAAGCCTATAACGTTCGAATTAGTAATAGTTACCATATTCACAGCATAAAGAAATATATTGAAGATCCTGTTACGGATCCCTCCAGGATCCTAGTAGGACACCTTCGCATAGCGTGTTCTGGAGGATTCCTGTGCATGCCCCTGTATAGGAACATCTAGGACATCCGATGCGAAAGAGTACATAAAATGGATCTTCGATACTCTGTGCTGTAGTACTCGGGGACTATTATTACAAAACCCAGTGCACCTGGTATGTTACTCACGTTGAGTGCAAGACTACATGCTAAAGAAATATTTTACAATGTACCCGTTTATCTATAATAGGTAATGCTACCAGCCAACAGTATAGAGCTTCTTTCAACATTTCTCGTAACGCTCGCAGCTAGTTCATTTTTAAGTTCTTCTGCTACTGAACGCGCCATTAATACGGAAATAGCATTTTAAGATATATTAAAATTAGTATAGAAATCAGTAATTGTGTTGTTTTTATCGTAAACAAAATCTTATCAATGCACGAGTTTTGGCTTCACACCCTCCCGCCGCCCCCACCTACACACACGCACACACACACACACACACACACACACACACACACACACACACACAAAGTTCGTAAAATTTGCGATTCGCAATGAAAAAACCCCGCCTATTCCAGTGAAGCAGGTCACATACCAACAGAGAGCGTTCGCTTTACTGAACGCAGGGCAACGTTCGGGCGAAACAGTTATATAACATCATTTTATGGCATAGAGATTCAAATGTAATAGTTATATTAAATAACGCTATTTGATTCGTCTAAGCAACTGTAGTTACATCGCCCATATGGACCCATTATGAATAGCATTATCAAGAAAGCAGTGACCAATATTTGAACCATTTACCCAGTCATCCCCGGACGCATACACTATTAGTAATCACTAAGCACACATGTTCTATTATTTCTTATGTCTTTCAGTGAAACATGAATTTGATAAATGTATGGCCCCTGCCGTTGCAAATATTGAATGTTACTAGACGTCATACTGTTTATGATTGTCAGGTTCGACGTGGGAAGAACGTTAACGTGATAACATGTTTTATAGTCACTTCTGTTTTGTGTGCAACCATCTCTCTTATCCATAGGGCAATGTTGTCTATAAGGACATGTAATAATACGTGTATATAAGTACGTATAATAATATACCCACGTAAATTTTTTTACGTGAACTTTACTGCCATTGTTATCTGCATTCTTACAAAAACAGAGTGAAACACAATGTTCTTGAAATAAATCATAGGTGTATATATTGACTAATAATTAAATCCATAGAAGAATCAATGTCTCAAAACGTACTGATATTTCATAGTTACACTGTGTTGTCGTAATGTGTGGATAACATGGCGATATTTGGTCGCAGTTGGAGATCCAAACTATTGCACGGTATAGACAAGACTGCTGCTAACGTTGCGTGCCACCAGTTCGAAGGTCATTCCTTAGATTAACCTATTAGTACGCAACAGAGAACTGATCTCCATAACTCATTCGACCATCTGTTGAACTTATACAATTGGAAAGATACCAGCTTCTAGAACTATCGAAGGAACTGATCGAATTATTCCAATTATGTATTAGCCTGAAAATCCCTTGCTGAGTGGAATATAATAATGAACTATGAATACATTATTCGCTACCTCATTACTGGCAAATTTGATTAAACGAACCTCCGTGGATAAACATGTTAATCGAGTTTTCAGAATACAATTGAACAAGCTATTTCATGGGTGACGGAAGTATTGGTCTTGTATTTACTTAAGTGTAACATTATGCTTCAGCCTCCTTTGACGTAATCGGAGTAATAGTGTCGCAATTGAATGTATGTATCATACGATCTCATTCATGTTTATTTCTTTTGCATTTCAAATGTTGATTTCCTATGTTATTAGTGTAGTTCTGTTCAATAGTTACACACTAGAGGATGTCGTAACCATTTGTGTCCTGCTTCAGGTTCATTGTGAATCCAAAGGATACTATTGTTTGGAACGGAGTTATATCACGCATCTAACGTGTTTATCAATAATCTCCATATGGTGGATTAGCATCAAAATCAATAAGCTCGTGTTTGTGAGGAACATGCGGATAAGTGTTTCCTTTTGAGAATTGTTCATTGGATGTATTTTTAATATACATTATTTGTTTTCTTATTTGGATTAATTAAACTGGATCCATGCCGATACACTCGAATAGCATGAGCAGTCTTCGGATACACTGGTTCTTGCTCAAACGCATGCATGTCCACTCAGCAGTGCCCGCATTTGAAGTCTATACAGATCAAAAAGTCAGTATTTTTGGTATTTCAGTATTTCAGCAGAAAGAGAACCCACACCATGCATAATATTGAACTGGTGTACACATACCCCGTCTTGTACTGTGATTGATGTTGGCGAACCATTCGATCCCAACACAAATTGAAAACCATTACACATAGCTGAAGACCATAGATTCATGAATAAGAATAGCTAGGTATAGCATTGAAATGGTTTCCACATCTTGGATGCAACAATATACATCTTCCTCGTTGTAATTGGTGTTGCGTGCTACGGACGAACTTCTATGCACTTTTATGGAACTAGACTTGGATCTCATGCAAGTTACGAAACTAGGCTCGGATTTCATCTGGTCTGAATGACTACAAAGAGGTGCCAGCGACTGCGACTGTGATAAGCCAGAGCATGTCTGTGCAGTCTGTTACTTACTGAAAGTGAATGAATAAATGTGGTGGCGGTCCCCAGCCTCATAGCCGACAAGCATTCTCTGTCTTGTGCAACATTGTACATTTATCATTTGGTAGCGCCACCCCCACTGGTAGGTATTTCTATTCCATAGAAGAAACCATGATCAGGGGTTCTACCAGTGTCACAATCACAACTGAAGTCACATGGGAACCATCATGTTATTAAATGTTCTCGGCGGCTTCAAAATAATCCAAATAAGGATATGATATGTCAATGGTTTCTGTGGTACATAGAGTGGCGAATTATCATCCGGATCGACCTTTTTGCCGGGATAAACCCTGGTTTAGCTGGTTATTAAATGCAACCTGATGACAATACATGCAGAACCTATCGCATTTTCTCAGGTATACAACATACCGAGCAGACTACCTTATAAATGTCGTGTGTGGTTTAATAACAGAGGTGGTTATAGTCATATACGTTATGAATTTAACATGAGAATGTCAAATAATTATAGCAACTGCAAATGGACAACGTTCCAAGACCGGAAACAACCTAGTAATGTTCTCTCTTCATTGTCCAACAGCAAGTTCATTACCAGTTCAGACACTCGACATTAACGAGTTGGTCAAGACTAAATAATACATCGGGAAGTGCAGATGGGTACTGGCGCAGCTGCACAGCAATGCTTACCTCACATATACATTCTTGACGGACTTGTACGTAGAGGATAGCATAGCTGGGGTATATATCTGACAAGTTTGACTAGCGCATTGCCATTGCCATGCTAATACAGTAAGCAAGATCCTAAATTCGTCATTGAACATATACATACATTGTGAATAGTGTGTCCTTTCAAAAGACTCCACATTCCCGAGTTGCGTATGAATGCCTCAACTGGTTATAGTGCGTCTATTATTGTCCTTAATTCGTGGCGTTGTCTGTGGCGAACAGCCTTCAAGGAGAACATGAGTATATTGTTTCCAGATGCCAGTCTCGTGCAAGTTCGTATGATGATGCCACGTATGACGAGGTGTGTTCATTTTAGTCTTGTTGTTTGCATCAGCAATATGTTGACTATTCCCCAAAGAATGGGAAATACTAGTACTGTAAATCAGGAAATTAATGCGAGCAGGATATTAATGCGAAATATGCGATTGGCTTATGGCCGCATTTAATTC
>JAUTBT010001664.1:0-10530 GCA_032361225.1 Lepetodrilus schrolli
TTCCTCCTGCCCTAAACTGACAAGTCGTGATATAAGTGAAATAATCTTGAAAGCGACTTAAAACCCCAATACAAAAATATATAAATTACAAGATTTTAAAAATTGTTTTGCTGGAACGCAGAACGGTTTCCCGCGCGGTTTCAGTGTGAATTGTCCATGTTTCTATAAGGAGTTATCCATGTTTCTATAAGGAGTTATCCGTTGCTGCAAAAAAGCAGTGGTAACTGCGTGAAGTCTGAACGGGCTTTTAACGTTGGCTATTTATATTTATAGATTTAGGTTTGCGATTTCTCTTGCTTTCTTTTTAAAATTATTTTTGAATTGGGGTTTAGAGCCGCTTTCAAGAGTCTTTAACTTATATCACGGCTTGTCAGTTTTAGGGTAGGAGGAAACCCGCAACATCCGTAATGCGGAATGTTGCAGTAAGCCTGCGAGCACCGACTGGTACTGACAGACCAAGGATGATATCTGCATTGCCACTAAAGACAGCGCATGAATCATGATCGTGTCGGAAAGGTAACTTTCGCGAACATTGATGCCTGGGCCTTTTGCTCCGAAGCCCCACCTTCTACCATTGCGCTACTTCTAGGCCGTATTTAGTGGTTAGTGTTTTAGAGAATTGGGTCACTCAGATGTGTGGTATATAATTAGATATCTTAAGTTTTCCCACGTTCAATTTCAAACGCGAGAACTTCTGCGTATTACTTCACATAATTTGGCGATCATGTGACATTTTACAGGCTTGCCCACGTTGAGGAGTAACCTAGGAAGTGCACGTGAATAATATCACGTGATCAACAAAATCAACTTATCAACTATCGTATAAAACATTCCAGTGATATCACAGTGAATTGGTTACGAGTGGAGGAAACCCAATACGACTCAATCTACAGCTGATGCCGCCACCACCATCTACGACGGGGAGTCATACCATCACAGTCAAGTTTGATTGCGTATTGTCATGTCCTAAACACTGATTCACTAAAGAACGTTGATAGGATAACTCCACCAATACATGAAGGTATGACTGGCCAATGGTAAGGTATGCGTGACCAATGGAAAGGGTTGATAACTCACCAACGATGTACACAAGCTGGATGGTGTAGTTGCACCACGTAGACTGGAATGGTCTTCCCTCACTGCTGTTTACAGCTACCACCTGAACCAGCAATGGAACGCTTGGTATTGTATACGCTTACGTATATAAAGTATCAGTATGTAGTACATGTGTATATAGTAGGACATTATTATTATACAAAAGCTAAATGTGTATTAGTATACAGAATGAAGAGCTACCACCTGCGCAGAGTGTATATACATGTCCGAGTGTGTATGTGTGTGTGTGCGTGCGTGCGTGTTAGTGTTGAAACAAACAAACAAAACAGTTGGGTTGCACTGTGCATTTTTCAACGGCGGAAATGCATAGTGCAACCCAACTGTTTTCTTGGTAGCATGTAAATTATCAATGATGGGGACCCTGAACAAAATGATACCACTCTTGGAGGTTCTGTGGGGTGGTGGTGGCGGGTGCACGGTAGACCCTCCCAGCACCGAACGTCCAAATGTGGCGAAAACGTCTAGACTCAAACTAATCATAATTAAACTGTAGGCAGGAAAGAGAATCTCAAAATATAACATCCATTGAAGGGTTACAGTGTTTAATATGTTGCAAGGCCAGTTAAAGTCCATATTAACTATGGGCCTAACCAATTGCCAAGGCGGAAATGAAAGAGAATTCGTTTGTTGTATATTTTGTATTGGGATATCGCAGAAAGAAGGTAATCCTTCATACGGATGCCCAATGGAGAAATAGCAGTAGATTTCCGTTCGAACAAAGTAGTATATTTTATTTCAAAAACACATTCATATGCAGGATTAGAAGGGTTTGATTTTAATTTAGCAATGTACTGTAGTGTAAGCTTAACTCGCCTCTCTGGTAGAGAAGGTTCATCAGCTTCCATGTCCAGTGATGGAATTGGTGAATTACGGAAGGCACCCAGAGCAAGCTCGAGTATGAAGAAAGTGATGAATATACTAGAACTGAATGTGTTTGAATATCAACTTACTTCAACGAAGTAATCACCGGGATCCAGGTCGTCCACTTCCATACTTTCACGCCCATACGGAGCCTGTTAAATGATAAAAACTATGATCAGAAAGGGAACTGCTAGCATATTTTAAAATTAATTTCATATTTACCCACTCGTTCTTGATTGACAGGTGACTGGCTGGGATGCAACATCGACCGTTTGTTGGAAATATTAATGCTCAGCTCTAAACAAAATATTAATTACAATTGATCCACCTTGTTAGACCAGTAAATTCATTAAATCTCAATTTGTTGATTAAATTAGTAATAAGGAATGACCGCAATATTGTTTACGTTCATCGCGGATTCATACAGTTTGCACATCAGTTTTTCTGTTCATACCTCAATGAACGTAGACAATATTGCAGTCGATCCTTAATTGTAACACATTAAATGCAAGCGGGTCGGGTTCAAATGAAAGTTGCCATTGTCGAAATTTAATAACACCCGCAAATTACAAAACACCATATATTTATCTCCTAAACTAAAACACGCACACGTGCTTGCAGAAATGACGTCAAAATTGTTACAAAAAAATACAAAATATGAAATGTTTTTAATTATTATTATTAAATTATTATTATATAATATGGAGTCCAGACCCGCTTTCATGAATATTCCGCTCATATTAGTCCATGTGCTGGGAGGGTCTACCGTGCACCCCCGAACCTCCAAGAGTACTATCATCTTGTTCAGGGAAACCCCATCATTGATATTTGACATGTTACCAAGAAAAAAAGTTGGGTTGCACTGTGCATTTCCGCCGTTTTTCAATGGCCGCCAGCCAAAAGTGCCTTTTTCACATATCAGCTTGTAAGACTCCTACCAGCTTAAGTATGATGTCTAGACACAAATTTTATGGGTCAGGGAATCAAGTGGCTCAAATAATGTAAGCAGCCATTTTGATCTTGTAGGATTCTTACAAGCTGATATGTGAAAAAAGCCAATTTCGGTTGCCGGCCAAGTTGAAAAAACGGCGGAAATACATAGTTCTACCCAACATCTTTCTTGGTAACATGTAAATTATCAATGAGGGGGTCCCCTGAACAAAATGATACCACGTTTGGGGGAGGTTCTGAGGGTGGCTTGCCCGGTACTAACGACAATGAGTATACTATAGACAGCGCATCATATCATGGTCGCGTCTGAAAGGTAGCAGTGATGGGTTCTCTCAGTACAATTGCTGTATTACAGCTTCGATAATTTCCCACTGCGCTACCACGTACACACAAACCGACTTAAGATAAGACGCGGGCACACCAAGAATTGCGATAACGAAATTGTTCTATGCGCAAAATAGAATTAAATGTCGTTGTCGTTGTCGTTGCAGTGTATAGCTGTGTTTCCATTAATACGGCTGCAGTCCTGTTGCGCCCGGCCAGGGTGCGTTGTCGTTGCAGTGTATAGCTGTGTTTCCATTAATACGGCTGCAGTCCTGTTGCGCCCGGCCAGGGTCCGTTGTCGTTGCAGTGTATAGCTGTGTTTCCATTAATACGGCTGAAGTCCTGTTGCGCACGGCCAGGGTGCGTTGCGGATGCAGCAGCCGCATGTAATGTGTTTGAGTGGCTCGTTTGAGGGTGACGGAGACGATTTAAATCAGTGAAATTGGGCTTAATCAAGCACTGGAACTTCTACAACGTCAAGTATTGATTAATGAAGAAGAACTTACTGTAAATTGATCACTGCATCATACAATGTGATAAACAAAAGGAATGTCAAAAGAAAACACGAATTTTGTAGATATGATTAATAAATAGAAATAAAATTGGGTACGGACAGTATATGTCAAGTCTAAGTCGCCTCCGTCACTCGTGTTTAACGAGACACTCAAACTCATGTGGACCGGAACCGGAACGCAGCTGTATTAATGGAAGCACAACTTTACTGGAAACACTTGTGGTGAAATATCTTGCATCGGATTATTACACCCCACCCGGACCGCAGCCGTATTAATGGAAAGACAGCTTTACCGTGTAGTACATATTAGCACATAGAACGTGCATTTAGTCAACTATCTCGCATAGAACGTACATGTTCTCACTATCTCGTTATATCGTTATCGTGTTTAGTGTAACCGCACATTTATATAGACAGCAGTTTTCGGTATGACAATCTGTGAGATCGAACATACACGCTACTAAGGATGAAGATGTTGCCTCAAGAGTGCACACCGTCACAGTGACAATTGCGATCCTAGTAGGTAACGAGTTAAGACAGATCCTTACCGATTGAACCTTGATACGGGTCTTTGCTTTTCTAGACACCAGCACAACGTTAACTGTGTACGACGCCACCCGGAAGTGACGTGGAGGCCTCTCCCAGACCACGTGGATACTATGACGACGATGTACCGGAGCCACAGCCATCACCATACGGTACGTCGCTGTGTCACGTGGCTCTCCTGAAGCCAGTATACTTATTTAACTCTCTCCGTGGTGAATGCAACCGGAGATGCCGTAAAGAGCAGTGGCTATGCCTAATCTAGCAGGGGGATTGGGTTCCCAGCAAACACATAACGTTATACAACGTTATTACAACGCTGTGTGAATGCTACTGATTTAACGTAACATTTCACACAACGTCGTAATATCGTTGTATAACGTTGTATAACGTTATTTATTAAATACTTAACAGTGAAATACTTGAGATTTTTCACTCTGTGAAAAGTGATATCGTCACTGCAGTGACCGGTACTACTGAACCAGCTGTGATTTTTGATGAACCAGAGTTGTACTAGTTGTTAGAATGTGTCAATTAATTGAATATATTCTGTTTTGACTTTTATTTGTCGTTAAAACTATTGAAGCCTAGCTCGTCGTTAGGGTCGCCATTTTATTTTAAAACGTTCGATGATCTATTGTGATACGTCATATTGACAGCTCATGACGTCAGCATACATTGTCCGGTTGGGAGAATTTATAGTTTTCTTTTCAAAGTTTTGTTGATAATTATATCATAAAAGTATATAATAAATCCATGAGAAAATCGATGAGAGATACATGAAATATCCTCTATGTATTTACTGGGTTAGTGATTTACACATCTAGTTCGTCTTCCGTGTCCATTGTTCCAAAACCATTAATTATTTTCTAAATTTTTCCTAAAATACGTTAGCTTAATTTCCGGTTGAATTAAGCACAGGCACTGTTCTTTAGGCCGAGGGCATTTCCGGTTGCCTTGGGCATTTCCGGTTGCCTTCTGGTTACGAAATACATGTAACATCAGTTAGTGTAAGTAAGACGTACATCCTCAGGCACGTAGACAACGTTGTATACAAATCATACATATCATCACATATATAGTCTATAATTAAGTTCTATAATTTAAGGAATGGCAAAGAAGGAATGATAAATACTTTTTGTAAGACTGTCAAAAGTCCTCAAATAAGCAAATGTTATCAGATTTTGGTGTCAATAGTGAAGCATAATTAGATTGTAGAATAGTCTAAAAAAATAATAATAAACAAAGACCAATGGTATGTCAATTAGTTACTTTAGTGACTAATGTAATGGAACTTACTGTGTGCCACTATAAGGTAGTTGGTTATTGCGTGAGCTGGAAGTGCAGTAAACTTTAGGCGATAGAAATACGTGACTTCATTGGTGATTGCAAGGCCAACCAAACATTTGTATGACAGTTCACGCTGAAAATGATATGATTTTATCATAAATAGGCCTACCCTTGCTAATAACGAGTGTCACCCCATAAGTCTAATAGGTTGATACGACAACGGTCAGAGCTTCTCGGCCTTATAGTCTAGGAGTGACAGCCAATGTTAGCAAGATATATATATAAACTGAAGGTCAAAAGAAAGGACTCATAGATATTGTTCTAAATATCTTTATTTTGCATTAAGATATTTTGAATTTTAATAGACATTTACTTTTCTCTATTAACAGTGCATAATGAATTCGCCTTTTGGGTCACTTATTTTTAATTTTTTTTAGGTGTAAAGTGACATTTCATGGGTCAAATCCCGCCCCGGGGGCCTGGCATCAATGTTCGCGAAAGTTACCTTTCTGACGCGATATTGATAGGATGCGATGTCTGTAGAGTGGCAATGCAGTTATCATCCTTGGTCTTGTCAGTACCAACCGATAGGTATGCTGGCGATGGGAGCGACTCAAGGTCATGTATCCAGACCGGTGAGACGTTACAGAACTATGGGTCAGACGAAGGACAGGGTTAGGAGTGGGACACACCTCATGTAATGATCCCCCGCGAAGATAGGTATTTACGGACGCTTCACCTCCGAAACAGATTTTTGACGGTGACGTCATCGGCGGCAACGGCTCTCGGTCACGCCGTAAGTAGACACGAGCCTACAGACCCTACAGAGGACAAGTCCTTACACGTCAACATCGGCTCAAGATAGACTGAGATGGGCGCGAAATGTGAGGCATTGGCAGAACCGGAACTGGCAGCGAATGCTTTTTAAGTGATGAAAGCAGGTTCCAACGTTACCAGGCAGACGCGCTGGTGAACGTACAGCGAGGTGTTGTGTGCAAGAGATCATACCAGCGCCACCTGCAGGCAAATAACGTCAACGTCCTGTTATATTGAAATTAGACATGCCTGTTATTTTATATATTTGTTTTATTAAATGTGTTCAAGACATGTAATTGCCCCTTGTATTTTGTTATCAGCGGTAAAAAATACACACAAGTACTTTCTTTTGACCTTCAGTTTATATTATATATATATATATATATATAACATATATATACACATATAAACATACACACACGCGTGTATTAGATGGACACAAATATACACGATGCAGAAATTCTACAATAAAATCCATACCGGCAAACACAAAAACATGAATTCATCCTTAATATGCTCCAATTCGATCAACTTCCTATCTTTCTGACATTCGTCCATCAATAACACAAGATTACTACAATCCCAGCGGCCTTGTTTGATCAACACATGATTTAACCCTTTCAGTTTAGTTTATTCTCTGAAGTACAATTCATATACATACGCAAATATACATATGCAACATACGCAAATCAATAAATATTTCATGATACTATGATTACAATGTATTTTGAATCATTAACACTCATGATTTTATATCTGGTATTGGATAATTGTCAGCAATGTGATAAGACTATAGGGGTTAATTAATGATACCACAGATGAGAAGATTTGTCAAATTGAGTTAACATATATGATAGTCGAGATGGCATCATGTCATGTATAGTCTAATAAGATATATACATTTGCGTTATTAGATTCCAATAAAACATGGATGTTTCAAATCGTATTACTAAGATCAATGTATTATGCCGATTTGCTGTTGAATTAATTCAATGATATATGGATTATTACATGTGAATATTTGTGTAGTTTTCATGATATTTTGACTATATAGTTAGCATACACATCTTCATACTTTCCAATAACGTTGCAACCAATATGTGAAGGCTACCAATTAATAATCAAAAATTGCCGCCATCTTATTTTTTTTATGGCTGATGCATGTGAAAAGTTGAATTTAAGGGATATTTTGACTAGCTATTGAATACTGCATCATACATTTCAGTAATAATGTAACATCCACAACGGCAGCAATTTAATATCCTATGTCGCAATGTGACTATGTATATTGTTCATGTTATTTTGACTGATATATACACTTTGCTTCATAATTTCCACACCAATCAAATAGACTAATATTTTTCATAAATGACAAACGATATCTTCGATAATTATCTTAATGATTCGTCATGATATGGCAACTTAACGTTAAATAGTACTCGCCTAAATAATGATATAAATAACAAAACATTTCTACTAGCCCGTAGGATACCTTTAACATTAGGAGAACTGGATGTGGCTGCCGGGCCAGTGTCTAGTACTATCCCTGGGCTTAGTGTGGACAACAGCTGGTAGTCATTTCAACTTTGGCCAGAAAAGCTATCTATACACCAAATTTCATGCTTTTAAGACAATTTGAACAATTCGGATGTTGTTGGTTTGCAATCGGACCAATAATAACGACAATAGACCATGGGTAAGAGTACCACTTTTCTGTTGACAATCCCTGCCCAGGCCTATCTCTTAGCCGCTCTACTAAAAGAAAATTGTGTAGAAAAGAAAACGGTTAAATGTGTTCGTAAGGTTAGGGTTAGGCCTTAAAATCGAATAAAATGACTGGACTACTTTACATCCGAGGGCCAAGTACACTCTATTTAAGACGTGTGCACACACACACACACACACACACACACACACACACACACACACACACACAAACGCACACAAACGCACGCAAACACACGCACACACAATAGTAATAGAATACAGACTGAAAACTCTGGTGTCACCTTACACAAGTGTCTTAGTTTAATTATACATATATCCCTATTCACAAAGCCGGGATTGTGGATGCTATTCAAACATTGGACAATTACAACTTGGAATGTGTACTCTCCAGGGATTTGAGTAGGAAAGTGAGTGCACACTGATTCATTGAGCGTGGATTAGGCGTATTAGAAATAGAAATATACACATTATTTATTTATCAATTGTTATAATTATAATTATTTTTAATTATTATTGTAGTAGTAGTAGTAGTAGTAGTAGTAGTAGTAGTAGTAGTAGTCGTCGTAGTAGTCGTAGTAGTATTTATTTATTGATTGATTATTTATTTATTTATATCATCATTTCTTTATGATTATTTTCTTTTCTTTACTGTATACTACTATTATTATTATTGTTATTATTGGTATTATTATTATTAGTGTTATTATTATTAGCACTAATAGTAATAATAATAATAATAATAGTAATATCAGTTTTACTAGTACTAGTAATACTGGAAACTCACCGGATGTGAAATGTCGTATTCTTCACGGACACTGGTACTAAAATCATAAACACGACAGCGAGGATTTTTGCTGTAAAAATGGTCCATTCCACTACCTTGCGGACTATCGAAATCAAATTTTATCATTTTCGTCAACAGAGATTCAGGTCCTGAAAATAAACAGAAAATTCGTCGATCATAAAAAAATCTTCATTCATTCATACTTCTCAATTTTGATACGGAATTGTTTTGGTGCGCTATCATAGATGTAGCCTCTAAATCAAATATACATGTATTGCATTCTAGCATTTAATAATAATAATAATACAAATTAAAATAAATATAGTAATACTGTGTGTTTATAACACGCACAACGTGAGTGCTAACGGCGCTTAGACTATATATGTTGACTCAGTTATGCTGTCTACATGTAAATCCTACATGATTTTAAATAGAATGTTTAATATACGCAACACTATATCAAAATGTCTTATTAAGCATGATATACTCATGTCCATAATAGACAAACACACACATTGACTGTGACAAAGTTCCATCAGTCAGCATACATGTGGAAACAATATCCATTCAATGTGATATTTCTAAGATGTTTTAGTTGTTTTTTTAAATTTTGGATTTAGAGCCGTTTTCAATATTCTTTCACTTATATCACGGCTTATGGCAGGAGGAAACCCGCAACATCCGTAGCCCTGAATGTTGTAGTAAACCTGCGAGCATCGGCTGGTACTGACAAGACCAATTATGATAACTGAATTACCACTCTACAGACTTTCGCGGACATTGATGCCGAGGCTCCCGGGGCGGGATTTGAGCCTGGAAACTTCTGCTCCGAAGTCCAACGTTCTACAACTGCGCGACCCGAAAAGAGTAAATATATATCTATTCCAATGGTATTAACACGGTTGGAGATAAGCTTCGACTTTCAATAGGTCCAGCCATTTACTGTTCAGGGGATGCAAAGAACGGTAAATTGTTTTAGTATCTTACCTCCATGTGGAGTTTGGAACGAAAACGTCAGACTTGGATTTCCGTAGTCTTTGTCCGAGTATTTCCTCATATAGGTTCCGATGTTGGTCATAAAGACGTAGGAGTTGCGTCCGATTGCGGATTCATTTCTGTAGCGTTTCTCTGCCGCATTGCATTCTGATGAAGACGCACCATCAGACAAATAAATACAAAAATAACACAGACAATTGACATAGGACAACTAAAGGTTGATATAAAGCACTGATAGAAGAAAAGAATAAATACAGCGTTCAGTAGACAATATACGGTACTCAGGAATAGGTTATACATTTTATCAATGATTGGAGACAGGACACCTTAAAGTTGATATAGATTATTGAGATAACAAATTTTAAAAAAGGAGAAAAAAATACAGCGTTCAGTACTCAGGTACAGATTACACACCATACTCTGAAACATATAAATATTTCCCACCTAACATCCGTCACTACTGTGTTAAAGCAATGATTGTGTGTTTCAGATGTTCATCATACACAAATTATACAACTAAAATATGATTGTAATATGACCTAAGGCAAAGCCTTGAATGCTCGCGAAGACAGTTATATTATACTATTTGTTATGGCTATCAGATGTT
>JAUTBT010001665.1:0-10530 GCA_032361225.1 Lepetodrilus schrolli
TTATGCTCTAACCATTACTCTAACACTAACCATTACGTTCTAACCATTACGCTCTAACCATTATGATCTAACCATTACGCTCTAACCATTATGCTCTAACCATTACGTTCTAACCATTAAGCTCCAACACTAACCATTATGCTCTAACCATTACGCTCTAACCATTATGCTCTAACCATTATCCTCTAACCATTACGCTCTAACCATTACACTCTAACACTAACCATTACGCTCTAACCATTATGCTCTAACCATTATGCCATGGACCCGCGTATTATTACAATAGATTAGGCTAAGCAGATTCTCCAGTATTTGACTTACCATCAATTGTAGCTACAAGTGCCCAGATCAACGGGGCCCAGATGTCATGGAGTCTGAATGGCAAGTCCAAGTGGCTCAATGCCTGAATTGGTTCTTACTGTAGATTCTTACTGCCCAGCTCTTTGTTCACAAGATTATGATGTGTTCAGTGCAAAATACTATTGTGACGAATACAGCGTCTGCAGTTCCAGCTAAAATTCCCATTACCAGAACTCAATGTAAACTCAATGTATATTGAAGACTAAAAGAAAGGTAGAAAGTTTTAGGTTATGGCAAAATAATATATGTTAGCATTATGATGACTAAAGCTCTAAGGACATGACAAAGTTAACTTACATTGCTGATCTGTGTGTATACCTACAATATAATCAGGAATAATCAGAATAAAGCACATAGCAACAAGAATAAATAATTGATCAAAGAGCACAAATCACGTATCAAAGAGCAAAAACGGACTAGAAAAAAAATCTGTCCCTAGCAGTGAGCACAAAGCTCTAGTCTGGTATTCAATAGCATAACATCTTCAGCAACAAGCATAAATCATATATCAAGCATAACGTCTTCAGCAACAAGCATAAATCATATATCAAGCATAACGCCTTTAGCAACAAGCATAAATCATATATCAAGCATAACACCTTTAGCAACAAGCATAAATCATATATCAAGCATAACGCCTTTAGCAACAAGCATAACTCATGTAGCAAGCATACCGTCTTTAGCAACAAGCATAAATCATAAATCAAAAGACTCAAAAATAACTAGAACAAAATCTGTCCCTAGCAATAAGTATAACCTCTTTGCCTGCTGGCAACAAGCATACATCCTCTAGCAACAAGCATAAATCCCCTAGAATAAAGCAACTATCAACAAGCACAAACTAACAGTCTAGAAACAAGCATAATACACTAGTAATAAGCATTAACCCTAGCAACAAGTATAAATTCACTAGCAACAACCATAAATCTTTGGTATAAAAACCCCCTTGCAACAAGAATAAATTAAAGCTCTCAACAAACATAAATATGTTTTTATCCACAAGCATGAAACCCCTTTCAACAACTATAAATCCAAGTTATCAACAAGAATAAAACCTCTTTCAACAAGCATAAATGCTCAAGCAACAAGGATAAAACCATCTACAATGGTGGAACATGAGACAAGATGGCGATAGTACCAACACGGTAATAAATATGGATTTCTTTCCAAAGAAGATAAAAACACTGCAGCTTATCTAGTTTTAAACATTAGAGAACCCAATGGCAACGATGGACAAATAACTGATGCAATCCTACACGGTGGCGATGACCGATACACGCAGGCTCCAAGACAGGTTTGTATTACCACACTCACACGCCCTGTGCCACACTACTAATGCTAATTAACAGATCCAGCCATCTTATGTCGCAGACACCACTGTGGTAATTAGTGCAGTCTGTACACGGACGTACATGTTATCGGGATATCTGCTAATGTGATATAATGACTGGGATTTAAAAAAAAATTATTACAGGGTTTCCTCCCCCCTCACTCATCACAGAAATCCATGTCACGGTTGTATTGATTATTGCTATATCCATGGCAACACAAAACGATCTTAACTTGGATGGCTCCTAAATTACACCCTGTTGAGAATGTGAATAGCACAGCACTATGCAGTGAAAGTTTAAATGTTCGGAAGATTGCTTGTCTCATGTCATCTTTAAGCTCTCATATATATATATATACCAAAAAAATAGAATTTAGATAATTTTGGGGTATAGAAATACCTTCTGTATTTAAATACATCAATGAACTTCCAATATAATTACAAAAATATTCAGTTTTATACAATGGTCTATTAGTATGCTTAGTGAGACGAGATCTACATAAAGTGGTGCCCTATCCAGTTATAAAAATATCATACTGAAGAATGCCCCAGGTATTGTACCTTTAAAAAGATAACAATTCCATGAACCTAATTAACCCTTTGACCAGTTGTCCACATGCAGAATCTTGTTATCAAATTGTGAAGCTAGTTTGAGGATTACATCATATCCATACTGTATTCACTATATTACTCGTGACTAGTGGAACTGTTATTGTACTTGTTAAGCCCACAGGAAGACACAATAGGTAACGAGACCTAGTCTTCATGCTCACCTGGTCAATGGTGGGTTTGGACAGGTAACAAACAATGGGTGTTTCCGGCCACAGGTGTTAGCAGCAGATGATTAATTGAGGTTACGGGAAGCTGGTGAACAGCTATGTGAGTACGATGTGAGTACGCATACAATAACATAATATATTAACATGATTAACAGTTATTTTGTCTCAAATTTGGTATGTTATATAACATTAGCATTTAAAGTGTGTTAGAAACTTTAGCCTAATTTATAATTTGGTTTAAAATAATTCTTTAATATCTTAAAGAATTATTATTTTTAATTTAAAAAAATAAAAATAAATAAAATAAGTATCACTCATATTATCAAAACACCCTTTAGTTTCAGACACAATTATACATGTACCAATATTTATTTAAGTGGACAATCAAGAACCAACTAGAAACATTATTTTCTCAGTATCATGATTACGAAGGTTCATTTCGTCGAGGACCCGAGACAAATGTGCGACTCACTTATGTCCAGACTCTTCATCTATCAGCATCTGGGCAAATCCAATCAGACCCTCTTGGACTAACAGTAGGTCTTCAAGCCACACAGTGTCAACACAACAACATCAAGATACAATTAACAGGTGCAATCTCACTGGCTCTAGTCTGGCAATAACGGAGACTGGGCCTGTTTGTACAGCTCAGATGAAGACCACTGTGGGACCATGCTGTCTGTACAGCTCTGAGGAGGATCATCACAGTTCCGCAAACCACAATTACCTACTGTACCCTCGGCCAGCCTGTCGGCGAGATGCCGCGACAGCTTCCACAGTCGTTACAGCTATCAGTGAAGTATAGGGGCAGACATTCCAGTGTTCCAGTGGAGGTGCAGATAACGTACACAGATAAACCACTCAGACACAAAGTGTACATACAAGATGGCTACGACAACTGTCTCTGCCGTGTAAACATGATAACCCACCGCAACTGGAACGTGTTGGGTTTGGGTGGTGCCAGTTTTCCAGAAGGTGCGGTCATTGGCACTGCCATCTGAACCATAGATCAATGTTGGAGGTCTACATCGAACCACAGACATAGTGGAGGTATTTGTGGAACCACAGAACTACTGGAGCATTGTGGAACCACAGACTTGCTGGAGGTCTACATGGAATCACAGACACATATTAGAGGTCTTTGTGAAACCATGGAGATAAATATATATGCTGGATGTTGTTGTGGAACCATAGATATAGTAAAGGTCTTTGTGGATCATGATGGTCAAAATATGTACAGATCTTATACGACTTGTACACACCATCATTTCTTGAGAATTCTCTGACCATTAATCAGAATCTTTCATCAGACATCGGTTTAACCACACAATTTTGGCAATCAGCAATTTGCTGCTATCAGTAATACCATGATTTGTTCAATTAGCTAGACTAAATTATCATTAGGCAACAAGTTTCAAATTATATGTACAATTCTTTCAAAATAGATTCAACATAGCAAATTGGATATGAAATAGTCACGGGTACCAAATTCACATGATAAGTATAATAACACGTTGACATCCTTAAGAATACCACATTTACATCACAACACCTACACGATATAACCTACTAACATTTTCCTTACAACTAGTTAACAGAGTTGATAAATTAGCAGCGAGACAGTAATTCATTGTGTTACTATCAAAGTGTAATCCGGACAAGCACATTAATTGTAGCTGAGAAAGGCCAGTACACAGACCACCGGACTAATACAAACTTGACATAGAGCTACAATTACTGAAGACAGTTTCTCCTACAGTCACTGGCTGATGGGGGCTAATGTGGTTGTGCTGATCAATAGTTGTCATCCCACTAGTAGCACATCCCAAATGGCATCCATTGTGGGTCTTGTTGAATATGATTAGTAATCCAAAAGGAAACTGGATTGTTTGATCGTAAATTCCCCATTCAGGGCTGCATATGGTTGTACTTGGGTTGGTCTCAGAAACGTAAACTTATTTTAGGTATTGGCCTTCCAAGAATCGGTGTGATATAATGTTCAATAATCCCATAAGACATTTTGTAATTTAAAATAAATAAATAAATAAATATACATAGAATCTGGCAGTGTTTTGGAATATTAATATTAATTCCCCACACAGTACTTTGATTTCATTAAAAATTCTGAAAACTATGACACAGTGGGTATTATTTACAGAAATTTAAAAAATGGGAGGGTCAGAACTGTTTGGGTTGGTAAGACACACAGTGGTAGATAAAAAAAACAAAATTGCTTAAAAAGTAGATAAAAAAATAAAGCAGTTGGAGGTGTACCCCTTGTGCAACTCTTTGTACACCTGTTTCTTCTGACTCTGTCCAGCTACACCAGAACATCCCAGTTTCATCTAAACTACATTAACTAAGGCATGCCAAAAATCTCGTATTAAGAAAACCTACTGCCTGCAAGGTGGTTTCCTGAAAGACAACAAACAGATGTGTTTACCGGTGTTTACCATGTTGTGAGTTGGAACACATTGAAGGTTAGTCCCAGTAGAGTTCCAACAAAATATCAACTCCAAACAAGTGTGAAAGGCTTGCAAAACTCCACATAACCAGTGGTAACTTAGTGAATCTGGCCAGCGAAGTATGCAATATTAACTCTTAGTAAATTGTTAAAAAGTAATTAACTTGAAAAAAACTTTCCTTAAGGAAATATATATGGTCTTCCCCAATTAATAGTGTTTAATAAAAGGTACAGTTTTACACGGCACAATTGCAGTTGAAGCATGCTTAATATAAAATTCTGTTAACATGGTTGAGTGTTGATGACAATTATGGAAGATTGTATAGTACACCGATCTAATTTAGATATGTACCAGCCCAGAGTTATTTGCCTTACTGAGCCACTTCGTTGTTGTGTGTTCTCCGCCATAGAACATATCTAAATTAAATCAGTGTACTGTACAATCTTCCATAATTGTCATCAATGCTCGACCATGTTAACAGAATTGTATATCAAGCATGCTTCAACTGCAATCCTGCAGTGCAAAACTGTCACACTGCAATACTGCTGGACTTTTGAAAATGGCATGGAACAATTGACGCTCTTGTGAGAACAAGCCACTAACAAACTCATCCATATACACACACGTACAATGGGTGCAGTATATGTCAATGCCAGCATCAAGGGCTCGCATGCAGAAATCAGAGAATCTGAATCGCTTTGAAAACTACCAAATTGCCATGGCAACAACATGGCGGTATGCACCCATGAGACCAGTTTGTGAGAGCATTAAAATTCAAAGAAAGCTGCAGACTAGTTTTGCAGATGTATTGGAATTTCCTGAAGATTTCAAAGAAGCAAAATGCTTCGAGTCATTACTGATGATGGCTATTGAATGTTTTGTTGATCTGTGAAACACAAGCTTTCCACCTGGTCATATCAATATGTTTAGAACATTCAGATCGGCAGTTAATTGATGTAAAGAATTACTTCTTCCTTCCTGTAGCACTACCTTTACAGCCATCTCTACATTTATTTTCCAGATCTGTTTGAGTCACAGACTCCTGCCTTGCTTGTATACATAATGTAAACCATGACATTGCCTGGCTTGTTGTAGATTATTGTAAACCATGACATATCACCTGACTTGTAAATTTAATATAAACCATGACATTGTCGTAAATAATGTAGACCATGACATTACCTGTTGTAAATAATGTAGACCATGACATTACCTGGCTTGTAAATAATGTAGACCATGACATTACCTGGCCTTGTAAATAATGTAGACCATGACATTACCTGGCTTGTAAATAATGTAGACCATGACATTACCTGTTGTAAATAATGTAGACCACGACATTACCTGTTGTAAACAATGTAAACCATGACATTACCTTGCATGTAAATTTAACATAATCATGACATTGCCATAAATAATGTAAACGATGACATTGCCTGGCATGTAAATAATGCAAACTATGACATTGCCTGGCTTGTAAATAATGTAAACTATGACATTGCCTGGCTTGTAATTAAAATGCAGTTGCTCCGCTTTAGCATTGGAAATCTGTCCATTACCTCTCAGTAATGGAGAGTTGTGTGACTCATTATTAGAATATAACATAGGAAATGTGTCCATTACTCATGTTACTTGACTGGTATGGTAGTATTGTAGAGTCGTGTGTCGTATTATTGTTGAGTTTTCGACTTGTATTTTTCAAACAGCCATTACTTTCAAATCATAAAATATCTTGACATTAGTCAGGATCGAACTCACTCTTTCTGATTGTGAATCCTATGCTCTACCGCCTGAGCTATGCAGGCTACGAGAAAATTAACACAACTTCATCTAGTCTCTTGAAACAGTGAGAATCACCCATTAACTGCAGATCAGTCACTGCACAGGTACACGTGAACAAAATGGCATTGAGAATTGAGGCTCTCTATGAGACGCCGACAATTTCCAATATTCATTTTGGAAAACTATCTATTTTAGTTGTTTTTGGTCGCTAGGGATACAACACAAAATAACGATAAATGCAATGTTGTTAAATATACTTTAATTCACTGTATTTTAAGTTGGAGAAAGGCCTCACATCTGTCCATTAATGAGAGGAAATGGGACTCAGGGCCGCCGGCCCCTCGTCTCCATTACCTCCAAGTAATGGACAGATGTGAGGCCTTTCTCCTATACATAATGTAAACGATGACGTTGACTGGCTTGTAAATCATGTAAACTATGACACTGCCTGGCTTGTAAACTATGACATTGCCTGGCTTGTAAATCATGTAAAAATCATGTAAACTATGACACTGCCTGGCTTGTAAACTATGATGTTGCCTGGCTTGTAAATCATGTAAAAATCATGTAAACTATGACGCTGCCTGGCTTGTAAATCATGTAAACTATGACATTGCCTGGCTTGTAAATCATGTAAACTATGACATTGCCTGGCTTGTAAATCATGTAAACTATGACATTGCTTATCAGTATCGGAGATCATTTGCTATATCTGGACTGTTCTCAGTCATGGCAGACATCAACAGTTAGTGTTACAAATCACCAACTGGCAATCAACATTTTTGTGGCTTGACTCTCACTTCAAGGTTTGTCAACCATCTGAACAACTCGCTGGTAGTACTCACAGGTTATGGAGTGAAAACTTCTAAGAAGAGATCAACAAAGTAATTATATGTTAACAAATGGCTAAAGTGACACTTTCCTTTCAACAAGTTCAATAGATATGATTCCTTGGAAAGCACTGTGTATTTTGTCTGTTTACTACCACAACCTGATAACTATTGATATTACCATGTACATGAATAAAGTATATATGGCATAACAGTGTACCATGCTGACTGTTCACAATGTCAGGTGATCATGGTGATCATAATAACATTTCCATCTAGAAATAGGCTTAGTGAACCCGCTGTGACGTAAAACAATAATTCACTCACTCACTCTACTTTCATATTATCTTAAAATTCATGATTTCTTAAATTGGCTGTTCTGAGTGTGCTACTATTGCAACATTTTAAAAAAAAATATATATTTATACAGTGTATGTCTTTTAAAGATGGATAGTTTACCTGTTACACGTCTGTAATCAGTGGGTAATGTACATATAACTGGTATTTTGTAAATAAAATGTAAGACAATAGTGTGTTGTTATCATTTGATTTAATTATAAAATAAAAATCTTGTTAAATAATGCTCAAGGATTTTAAACTATTTTAGTCTTATGGTTTAAAAATAGTACACTATCGTAACTATCGATAGTTTAGGGTATTATCGATGGAAATAATCGATACTTCAAGTTACTATCGATGTATTGCTATCGTACAGTACCACTCACAATCGCGAGTTTGGCCTATCGTTAAGCCCTAATGCTGAGCATACCGAAACAAACATTATTGTTCTCGCTAAGAGATGCAACAATAAAGGCAAAATAAATGTTTACAGTATGCAAAAGAATTAAAATCGGAAAAACATTTCCATATTCTTGCTTGTTCGTGATATCTTGAGATATCGAACCAAACCCACTAATCCCAGTGCACAAAGTGTATTTAAAAAATCAATGAGAATTATGATCAATAAAATTTCTTAAATTTGATTCATGACTACAAACATAATGGGTCAGTTTACTAACATACTGTCTTAGTTGTAAGTGGACTAACTGTATCAATGGTAACCATAATTATAACTCATAATAATAACGACAATAGCATTGATACTTTAGAAAATACATGTATTGTCACCATGGTAACAACTTGGCTAATGATTAAGATTGAAAAACCATGAATAAAACCAATAATAACCTGTAAACTATGTCGGAATATATAAATATAAATACCTGCAGGAATATATAAATATAAATACCTGCAGCCAGCTATGGAATCGACTTGACCATGTTGACAGTACATACCTATGTACTTCTGTCATCAATCAGGTCACATATATGTTCTGCCATAAATACGTATGTAATATATAATACTTGATCAAGGTGATAACAAACATTAATGTACATAAATGTATATTTAGCCTCAGTTTTTTATAGCATATATTATGATCAAATGTGCCACACCTATACCATGTATACTACTACTACAAGTGTGACTGTATGTAGTACTATGGAAACATCTGACGTCAGACAAACGACTTCAATTATAAAAACGTGTGTGTTGTAGGCAGAAAGTTTATTATGCGATGCTTCACAAACAATCTCTTACTCATCATAACATCAGAATATGCATCAGCTGATCAGACAGAAATGTAACTCAATCCATATTTTTTAACCATTTTAATCAACTGCAACATATATCATGGATATAATGTCAATTCACATCCAAGATATCATCCTACGAAGTTGAGAACCATGAACAGTTAACACGATGAACAGAGTACTAGTATTGCAATTGTCCTTATAAGCAAAGCATGATTTGAATGAGGGTTCCGTTTCATCATGGTAAAACTATGAGACAGAACAGCCAACTTTCACAAATGCATGTATTTGTTGAATTAATCATTGAACGGATTAATTAATTAAATAATTAGGAGAAATTAATAGAAAACAACATGCTATAAAACAAATACTTGAAAAGTGTAAAGCAAAATGTGAATGGCAGAAAAAATAAATCAGAATGCAATCCCCATAATAAGTTTAGGTTTAAACATTTAAAAAATATATCTTTCTAGTGTATATTTCTGATATACCATGGGTGCAATGACAAATTAATTTATTTGGCTACAAAGTTACTGAAACTCATTAATCAGTATGCCTCCTGCTATATATACACTGGCCTTGCCTAGTTATACACCGATACAGCAACAATTATAAACTTATACTAACATTGTAACAACTTAAACAAAACAAAGTAGAATAAACAGTGTAAAAACAAAGTGGGACAGTGTAAACACTAATT
This sequence comes from Lepetodrilus schrolli, assembly GCA_032361225.1. Classification (NCBI taxonomy): domain Eukaryota; kingdom Metazoa; phylum Mollusca; class Gastropoda; order Lepetellida; family Lepetodrilidae; genus Lepetodrilus; species Lepetodrilus schrolli. Next base: position 9,839 of record JAUTBT010001665.1, read on the forward strand.
AATAATCAGGGTGATATACGATTTACAGCATACGATAGATATTACAGTGTAGTCTCAAAGATGCCTACAGCGTTTATTAGCTCCTGCAGCTGCTAAAGGAAATGATCAGCTGTGATGTCAACACTTCATTCAGGTAAACAGGTAAAGAATATTAGAATGCAGCGTAGATGCTGTAGTGCTAGAATACTTCGGAACAGCCAGCGTGGGTGTGTGGTACTTGAACATGGAATCACAGCTATTTGCCATTTAGAGAAAGAGTCTTATAACATAAACATTCAAGAATCTTACCGAGTTCCTTGCTTTTTCTGCGAGTCATCTGCTGGGCTCTCCATTGGGCCGTTTTGACCTGCATTCGATGCCATCTACATATATTTTAAAAATTCTTCACGGTGGCACTATTTGATGCGTTAGATCCTGGCAAGAGATACACGTAGAGCGAAGGTATATGGGGCTCAATTATGTGAAGTGAGAGGGTCGAGGGAATATGGCCGGTTGTGATGTGTAGTGCCAAAAATATTCCTGGAAATTCTCAGCCTGTTGTCCTTTTCTTCGCGCTAGCGACAATCCACAGTATCCGGTGAATACACAAAGCCAATTTAGCGAACTATATCCGAAATCGAAGCGAGTAGACGCAATCTCCGAAATGCTATAGCATACATCTGCAAAGCAACAGCGCCCTTGATGTCATGGCG
>JAUTBT010001666.1:0-10529 GCA_032361225.1 Lepetodrilus schrolli
ATAACTGCATTGCCACTCTACAGACATCGCATCCTATCAATATCGCGTCAGAATGGTAACTTTCGCGAACATTGATGTCGGGCCCCCGGGGCGGGATTTGAACCTGGAACCTTTGGATCTCAAGTCCAACTGTTCTACCACTGCGCTACCACCCGCCCCATATCGACTATGAGACCATTGCGCTCTTGTCAGTGCCCGATCGCCATGTATAAGATGTCGCTACGGGAGCGCTTATGGTCTCGTAGTAGATATGAGAGCTTCGTAAAATGATACCTCGTTTACTATGTGATTGCGTAATTTTTTTTAAATGCGCCGGCAATGTTTGCTTTGTAGAAAGCAAAAAAGACGTGATGATATTAAACCATGAGCAGTGATTAAACTTTATCTGTAGACCTGATTGATTCCTTGTCGTGTTTGTTTACACGGGATGTTATTGTCGGGCATGTCAAACAATCGTTGTAGACATTTTTAGAATGGTATGTTTACTTATCTAGTTTTACACGTGGCATTACCTGCGTAGGTTATAGTACGTTTTAAACTCCACTTCCGCTTAATCTTGTAAGCCTAAGGTACCTACTCAGTTTAGATACTAGTACATCCCGCTGTGACGTAAAACACTAATTCAATCATCAAACAAACTACTATTACAGGATATGTGGTACGTGCTATAGACCTTGCTGCGACGGGTTTCTAGTATATGCTTATATATATTTTATATTAATGTACTAGCAGCTATCCTTATGAAAAATGTGATGTTATGAATGCTGCTACCGATACCTAGAATATGGTATATTTGTTATGAGGCTATCGTTACCTGGTGTTTGATGCATATGCATGTGCAGCCCTACAGGATGTATGGGATATTCTCCATACCCCGAAAGGGTGTACGTTTTATCATATGGCTACCGCCGAAGAGCGTACGCTGCGTTTTTAATGTGAAGACGTAGACTGAGCAGTCACTTTCATTGTTCCATAAATTCTTATCACCCCGGGATAGGATTAGTAACATACAGTACTTCGCGAACTACTTGATTGTGACTTACCGCATAGTATTCTTCACATTCATATATTGTAATTGTATTCTTCTCTCACAGGTTGACTACAACTTTGGCGTAGATTATAATAATGTGATTGGCAACAAGACACTGGGCAAAACATTCGAAGACAATGCGAAGTCCTTAGGCATCAGGTTCACCCCAGAGGACAAATTGACTCCGGCCGGGTCCACTGACATGGGAAACGTTTCCTACGTGGTGCCTAGTCTAGATCCTATATACTTCGTCGGCGTTGAAAATTGTATTAATCACACCAGAGAGTTTACTGTGGCAGCTGGTGAGTTTGGACCACAACATGCACAAGCTGCTGGTGGTGGTGGTGCGTGTGTGTGTGTGTGCGTGCGTGCGTGCGTGTGTGTTATGCCACTAATTAAGGTAATTGTGCGTGCATTGTACAGAGAGATCACTGTGGCACCTGGGGAGTTTGGTCCTCAACATTCTCATGGTGGCGGTGGCGGTGATTGTCTGTGTGTGTGTAATGTGTGTGTGCGTGCGTGTGCGTGTGTGTGCATGTGCGTGTTATGTGTGTGCATGTGCTTGTGTGTGCGTGTGCGTGTGTGTGCGGGTATGTATGTCACTAATTAAGGTGGTTGTGCAAACAGTGTAATAATAAGTCAACTATCTGTGTATTGTATTGCATGTTATCATTATACTTTTCACATGATTATCCACAAAGTACGATGTAGGCCGTAATTCATCTCATTCAAATCCGTCAGGACAATCATTTAGGACAATTTTCGACAATATTCTACAGCAATCAAGTTCGTCTCAAAACGGTCGAAACGTTTCTGGACCCGTGTAACAATCAAATTCATCGCGCATGCCATATTTTATAACACGTTGCTTTCAAATGCTTATTTCACATACATGCAGTGTATTGGAATCCAATAGGCTACGGTATTAATCAATATCAACAATTATTAATAAAGTACACATCATGTCAGTGTCTTATAGTTGGTGTTCATTGCGTCTTATACTCGGTGTTCGTTGTGTTCAGGGTCTCCGGAAGTCCAGCCCTACACACTGGACATGGGAAAAGTGATGGCAATGACAGCGGTCGACATCTATACGAATCCTGAAGTTCTACAGCAAATCAAAGAGGACTTCAGCACTGATATGAAACTGTACAAAGGCTGAGAAAAGGATGTTCATAGTCAACCATCTGACTATTCTTGAATAGTCTTTGCGTTGTACTAATGTTCATAATGTTGACTCTCTTGACAATTTAACTTAATCGTGGATGTTCAAGTACAGCAACAAAGGTTAAGTGTCCTGTTCCAGGATCCTGGCAGGATACTGTCCGCTGGCTGGTGTACGATCTACATTACAGAATGTGTAACAGGTCGGTTAAATAAAGGTGTAAGTATACGCTCTACATGCAATAATACATTGTACACTTACAATGATGTTCTGATTACAGTGTGTTTATTTTACTCGTCATATAATATTCGGAAGTATATACATTAAAGGCATACAAGCACAGATTAAGTTGTCGTTTTGGACCGAAATGGGAGTTAAAATGCACTTAGCATACATATTATCGCTTTTGTACCTCCAAATATCTTTTCACCGCTGTAGGATAGGTACAATTCCATTGCAGTTTACATTTCCGGTACAACCGGAATAATCAGTTGGTAATGTACTGTAACAGGGTGGTTTCAATAATTGTTTAGATTCTATCCAATTTCGGCGATGGAAGATTTGTAACAGGCAGTTTTGACAATGTTAATGGCATCCCTATTTCTGCGATTGAAGACACGATGATGGATTTGTTGATGTTTTATTTGCAGCTCCATTCCGACATTTTATTTTATAAATGATTCTCTTTCTGTCACATCTTGGCATATACTGTAAATCAGGAAATTAATGCGTCACTAAATTAATGCGAATTCAAGCATTTAGGCATAAATGCGACAACAATTAAATGCGATCGACCAGGCCTCTATTCATGTTTTTTCCCGGACCTACCTTTAATTATTTCCCATAATGCGTAGGAATTAAATGCGGCCATACGCCAATCGCATTTTTCGTATTAATATCGTGCTCGCATTAATTTCCTGATTTACAGTATTCAATTAATCAACAAACATAAACAACCGGTACAACTCTGAAACATCGTAAATGTTTAACGTGGTGTATCAAATTGATCAAATAATTGTGCGATGAACTGATGAAAGTGGCAGTCGTAATCGTGGTTCACGGCCGATTCAGTAGTACCGGAAGGTGTTCTCTTCACTGCAGTGAAAAGACTGACACTGTTCTCGTCACTGCAGTGACCATATCACTTTGCTCAGATTGGGAAATAGAGGATATTTCATGTGTCTAGTGAACTAGCATGTACCTCTCATCGAGTGACGTGGGAAAGGAGAAACGTCACGAGATGAGAGATACTTGCTAGTTCACTAGACACATGACATATCCTATTTATTATATACTTTTATTATATAATTATCACCAAAACTTTGAAAAGAAAACTATGAAATCTCCCAACCGGACAATGTATGCTGACGTCATGAGCTGGCAATATGACACGTCACAATAAGATCATCGAACGTTTTGAAATAAAATGGCGACCCTAATGACGAGCTAGCCGTCAATATTTTTTAACGACAAATAGAAGTCAAAACAGACACAAACAACTGGTACAACTCTTCCCTGCAGTGACGATATCACTTTTATCAGATTGAGAAATCTCAGTCTTTCACTGCTAAGTATATATACTGTAATCTTCTTTATTTAGCACCCAGTAAAATACCATTTCAGTGAATAAGTCAGTGTCGTACATCCAGACCGTGAATACTGACGGATTTACAGGAAGGATGGTGACACTAATCGTCCTCCTCGTCTTCAGATATCTACTTTTTACACCAATGATATAGCTACATTCACCCAGAACAGTGTCGTTCAATTCCATTAAGAACATACTACGTTGTTCATTGAGATCATGATATTTGTTAAGGAATATGATTGGTTGAAATATTGAAAGCAATCTTTGTGACTGACAGATGAGGCCACGTGAACCGCAAAGCATACTTGTTTAATATCACGACTCGAATACAAGGATTTCATTGGTATAAAAAAAGTATGTTATACATAATTCTAGTTGCTTTAGATTATATGCTATTATAAATACGTCGTCGATAGCTTTCATACACCTACGATTTCTACACATGTTCACACTTTGCAATGTAAAAATTGTCGTAGTAAAGCCAGAATGCACGCATATAAGAGAAAATGTAGACTTGGTACGCACTGCCAACTGGGACTTTGACAAAGATCCGTTATTCCAGGAATAAACCTCACTATACCGCTAAGACTAGTCACAACTCAGGGGACATATGTCAGCTGATCAAAAATGGTCGAGTTGAATTAATAGTCTTGTGACTTCCATAACATATAATGTGGGAGAAAGGGCAATAATAAATATACTATAACCCAGGGAACGTCAAACTACTTACAACGTGAAACAAATTTCTATCACAATACAAATTTAATAAAATATTTTTATCAATCATCCATTTACTAAAGTACATAAGAGAGCTGATAAAACATGCGACATTTTAAAACTTGCAACAACTGATACTTGCAAGTGTTTTGTCTAACCAACACACACACACACACACACACACACACACACACACACACACACACACACACACACACACACACACACGCAGAGGAATTTCGTAACATATAATAATATGGGTTCTATCCTATGCATAATCGTATGCATTCATATTCATTGTCTGTGACTAAATCCCCATTATGTAAGCATATTCAATTTAAAAAACTGGTATTTAATCTGGGCACATATTCTCATTCCAAGCACTAACAGTTGGAGACTGATCCCTATTGTAACACACGGGGGTCTTCGACATTACTAGGTATTGTTGGACTCTGAAATCAGCGCGGCGGTCGCGATGAATCTTCTGTGCGAGGAGATTAAGTAATGTTCTACCATCACCGTGCTCCCTTTATTGCTAATAACACGGGGGTCCTCTTCACGTTCTCAAACAACCCAGGACATGAAGGGGGTCGGTGAACAGGGATTCGACGCAATATTGTCAGGTTACGGAGATTAGGCATACTATGTTCTAAGTGTCACTGGACCATTATTCATCGAAATGAATTGGGATTATGGTCTTTTATGACGCTCTAAACGTAAAAGTCTGTGGTTGTTAAAAGTCAATCATATTGAATATCAAGTTAATCATCCAACCCTTTTTCATTTTACGGTTTACTTATATGGTGGGTAAGCCATGGGTTGTCGATGTATTAGACATATATGATAAATATGCAGTCACGTGATGCGATAAACATGTAAATTAGGGTAGATGTAAGGACGACGATAAGAAGCACATCATGATCTTGATCTATTTTTAAAAAATCCGTTAATATATGTGACTGAGAACGCATTTTCAGTGTGAATCTGGATACAGGTGCACTAGACATTTGAAAAACAAAACCAAAATTGGCGTTACCCGTAGGAGTAGCTTGTAGGATGATCCGATGTTTCTTATTGGTTGTATTTCTTTAGATTATTTCCCGTCATTACTTTGAAATCCTCCCTCCGCCCTCCGATTTCCCCGCCTCCCTTCCGTATAAACGACATTTCCAAATGTCTATAAGATGCTGTCATATTCATAGGAAAGTAGTTCTCTTATATTTTGTCCAGAAATTCTTTAAAACCAGAATATCAATGAGAATCAGCGGTAGGTTATGAGGCATTCTTAAACAGCCGGTTATCGCCGCTGCATCACGTATATAAACACAAAGCGAAGCGACAGGGCCGACACGTTACGTTTTTCCATTGACGACCATGTCATATTACGGCCATTGTCACGGTGCTTATCTATGTGGCATCGCGGTTATATGAACTTTAATAAGAACGTTGATGTAGATTCCACTGCACCTATGGTAAATAAGTAGTTTGGGTCTTGTTCAAAGATCGATCTCTGCGCAAAGACAGTCGTACCTCGCTATATATACCGTACATGTAGTTAGCAGATTATAACACCCGTGGCGCAATGATCGTTCTGTGTAACTGGACCCATGTGATTATATCAACTGGTCAGACGAGTAACCTTTCGGCGGTTCACATTGGTCATTGAACTCTATTTGTGTCGTCCGTTAACATTTATCATGCTCGAGGTAACCAAAGATGCCAGATAGAGGATAGAGCATGATAAATTCAATAGAAAGAAGAGGTTACTTAAATATACGTCATACATGTACTATCGTATTTAATGTATAGTTTCGTGCATTACGCGTCGTAAGCTAGTTATACGTTAGCATCTCACTAGACAGCTCTGTAAAACAAACTAAACAGACGGTATGGTATTGGGAACATTTCATTATAAGACAAATAATAAGAAAGAAAGAAATCAACAAAGAAATAAAACAAAAACAAAAACTGTTAGAAAGTCATTATGTAACCGTGCCGTACGTAAATTACTATTTCTGCCTCACTATTCCCATTACGTATACAGATGCGTCCTGTAATTTAGATTAGGGTCAGCTTACCCTTGAGAGCTTCCATTCGTGCTATGTCTGCCTTGTGTTGAATAAAACCAAATTTGCTGCCGTAAATACTGTCTGGCGGCTGTCTATGGACAAATACGATGTTGTCCACGATCAGCAACAGTCGTTTCCAGTACGGCCCCAAGGGCAGATAATCCGAGTGGAAAAATATGGCACATGGTTTGAGAATCCTGTAAGCACTGAGCACGCTGAGGAAGGAATACACGTTCATTGTGTGCTTACTGAACCAGACGTAATGTACGACAGTGGGCACTCGCAGGCCATCGCGACAATGCTGCCGCACGAACGTTTTCAAACACGGGTCTTCAAACGTCATCCGGAACGGAACCAGTTTATCGGTCTTGTCCCACGTGACTCGAGACTGGTTCTTCTCGCATACGATGCGTAAAGTTTTGCCGTAGTTTGACGATCGTTTGAGCAACACACCGCCGCAGTCTCTGGTATTGGTGGATATAGACACGTTCTTCATGGCACAAGGCAGACAGTTAGTCTCCAGGGCAACTTGTCCCGTGTCCAGACCGGAACTATGCCGTCTTGAACCTGAAGACAACATAGACAAGACAGACTTCATTATATTATACAATCAGTGTTAAATAGTATGTCAATATGTAATACCCTGGGAATAGCTCATTTATTGCAAAATTAATGGTAAAAAGAATAATTTATGCTATTCCAAACGTTCCAATATTTTGTTTGTTTGAATTTGGGCTTAGAGCCATTTTCAATGAAGTAAATAAATGAATGAATTAGTGCTTTACCTCGCAGCGGGAATATTTCACCCATAGGCGATGACTACAATGTTACTTTACAATACAAAATTACTAATAAGACATACAAAAAAATAAAACAAACATGAAAAAAAACCATGAATAAAAGACGCCAAAACGTCAAGAGTAACATGTAGAACATAGATAAATAGACGATGATAAGACAGTGTATAATTAAAGCTGCTTTTCGTGGAGTTAAATTTCCTTTTAAAAGGATATAATAAGGCGTCCAGGAACCTGGGTGAATAAATGTTTGAGATTAGGCGAAGAATAAAACTCGGCACGTTGAGTTGCAAAGTCTACACAGTCAATGAAGTAAAAGGGTGATGATGTATTCTCCATGTTGACTACTGTAAATCAGGAAATTAATGCGTCACTAATTTAATGCGACCTCAAGCTTTTAGACATAAATGCGACAACAATTAAATGCGATCGACCATGTTTTTCCCCGGACCTACCTTTCATTATTTTACATAATGCGTAGGAATTTAATGCGGGTATACGCCAATCGCATTTTTCGCATTAATATCCTGCTCGCATTAATTTCCTGATTTACAGTATATATTGACAAGTGAAAGCTAGATCAAAATAAGAAGGGTAGGTGCATCTCATTGTCAGTCGATATCCCTCTGTAATTTCTGTGACCTCTTGGTGTTCTCGGATCGACATTGAGGTCCGGTTATTGGCTGACTGCTATCCCTATACAAATCCCCATATAATATTAGGATTGCTAATGAAATGAACTTCCGTAATTTATTAGGGATATTTCTACACGTGTGATGTAAATTAGTACACACTTGCAAAATGACCAGTAAACAATTACTGATAAATAGATCAATTTTTATCAAGCAATTGCTGAGCACTTTCTAGCTAGAAAGTGTTCAATATGGACAACATTCGTTAGCTCGAAATTCTATTATAATATTTATCATCAAACAGAAAGTTGAATATGGACGTTATTTACACTGTTTTGGCCATTTGTTTCTAAATAATATGTTGAATTTTTCCAACTATTATGTGCTCGTCGAATACTAAGATTATCCCTGTGCAGGATATAGACGATATCTAAAGACCCTCGGTTAATAATCTCTATATATCAGTATACGGACAACATTATACATGTATCTCTGTATATTCTACAGTGGGCAGGTTTAAATGTAATATATGCTCGTATGCGGGCATCATTCTAATTCTGCATTATACGCTAGTTTATGCTACGGACAACATTCTAGCTCTTAGATTTTTTCTTCAATACAGTATACTATTATATTTTTAGATCGTAGCCAAAGCTGGACAAATCCTGAAGAACATTGCTACCATAAGATAAACCCCATTAATATTAGATTAATGATTTCTATGTATACATGTGTATTAATTAGTTATACGTGCACGACAGTGTCATCTGTATACATAAAGTGTTATAAATAATAATTATCCTACCTTACATGTAAGTTTCTTCTGTTTACTGACTATTACAAATATCCGTACCCCGCCTGTGAGGTTTACAAATAATTCACTTATTTCCCGCTGCTATGACAACGGCCTAACTGTTCCCGCTGCTATGACAACGGCCTAACTGTGGAATTACTAGTTACCAGCGTGGCGCACGGGTTTTTAAAGGTTGTATACCTGAGACCGAATTGTAATATATATCTACATACGTTTAAGAAAGCGAACTTGCGAATATTCATTCAGAATGACTTTCAAACGTACAAGTCGAGAGTGGCCGCCATTACGTCACAGTTCTCTATGAGGTCACAACTAATGGCAGACAAACGTTTTGATTGAATTTACATCATGTTCACGTACAGGAAAATGACGGTGGGATGAATTCATTGTCAGCTCGTCCCTCGGGGTACATGGAAAGATGTACCCCGCTTGAGAGCCCTTGTAACCCTCGCCTAACAGCTCGGGGTACAATGGCTCTCAAGCGGGGTACACCATCCTATGTACCTCTCGTGACGAGTTGACAACTTATATTAAACATACGATAGAATGATGCACGTATGTTATTCCATAACATAAAAATGATAGATTACTGACATCTCATATTGGCTACCATACTAAATATATACTTCACCATGCTATATATCCAGACAGTATTCATATTCATATCTCAAGCTCGTGGATTGTTAAACCTCTCAGTCCCTCGAATCCTGTGCATTCAAAAATGCTGCTATGATGACACGACCTCATCATTTGTGACTAGTATAAGTGCATACCTTTTTTTTTAATTGGAGGGAGGGGTGTCTTATCTCAACACTTTAAAATCCATTTAGATGAGATACGAAAATGTTGCTGATTGTGTATATATTTAAGACAGGACTGATTTATTTCTGTTAGATCTTGAGAGGCGGACTGCAGTATATTACTAGACGCAAAGCGTCAATAGATCGGGGTACAAGGATACGCGGGTCAGCTACAAGACGTTAATGTGGTTGACAGTGAAGTACTAGTGTATTGCTGAGCGGAAGTTGCAGATAAGGTGAGGTCTTATGTCATGCTTAGAGGATATTGAAATATAACCATCAAGATGAGTGGATACGTCGCTTTTCTCGACAGCACCATCTATTTCCAACGCGTACATTATACACTTCAGCCAAAATGTGAATACATTAGTATTTATCGTCACAGCGCGTCGGTTTTGAAGTGTTGTAATTATCATGGAATCGATATGTATCTATACACGCTTGATAACGTTACTTGATTGATAGCACTGAAATCTACATGATCGCTCCCGACACCCGCAACACTAAAGCTGTCACTCGTCATGCGAGAAATATAGGCTACAACACAAGCACGCCCATGTGAATGAGGACCGACTTCATCGCTAAACATTGCTAAACCATCTACGTAATACTAATTTATTTATATAATGCAATACTTTTGCAGCTTTGTCTTTTAAAGTTATACGTTTGGAAGAGTGTAAAATAGAAACAAAAGAAAGAAAATACAGCTCTCTGAATAAAGGTATATAAATTAGTACAATGCGCCAACTATCAAAACGTATACCTCGCCATTCACGCCTCTCTTCAAGCTCTAACCCTCCCCGTGCTGGAAGAAACCGAACATGCCCTAAAAAGCAGTACAGATAGATAGATAGATAGATAGATACTCTTTATTATCCTGGTGGGGAAATTATTTTACATCTCAAGGTATACAGGCA
>JAUTBT010001667.1:0-10528 GCA_032361225.1 Lepetodrilus schrolli
AGAGAGAGAGAGAAAATAATTTTAAAATAGGGATTAAGAAAGAAAGAGAGAGAGAGAGGGGGGGGGGGTAAGGATAAGGACGAGAGCGAATGAGTAGGTTAGGGGAGGTAGATTGAGAAAGAAAGAATACTAATATGATGATACTAGTATTGCACGTATCGTATAAATGACGTTACTTCAACATTACAGCTCTGAAACACGCAGCAGTACATTGTTATACCTGACAACGGAAAATACGTTACATTTATTTTCTTGATATTTCCATAAAATTTTCCGATTCACTTGTTCACATATAATTATTTCATAGCAAACTTTTACCAAAATGTTATTAACAATACGTGTACTAGGGGAACAAGTAACTGGTTGAATCGAATCGAATTATGTATAATCAGATAGAATGTATTCAACGCTATTTCCATGTAATAATTGTTCTGTTGGTCAACTAGTTATGAGAGCATCCATTAATGCATATATATTTTTTGTTATAATTAAGAATGAACTGTGTCGTGTAACTAGTCATGAAGAAAACATTGAAGAATCGGAATAGTAAATAATGTCCAAATTCACTGGTCACCAAAAAAATATGTGAACTCACAAGAACTGAAATAAAATGATGCGATAAGTCTTCGTATTTATGGTGACCAATATAATTAATTAAAATTATATTTCAATAATTTATTTACCAATGCTAAACTTAGTATTGCCTATTATTTATATATGTAGTCTCTCATAACATATTGAGTGGCTGATGTATATTTTCATAAGTTCCAATTATTCTTCCTATATATATTAAACATGAACAATATATTTTCACACGATTTAATGACACATACTCCAATCAAACTAACTGGAATTAAAACCAGCAAACGACAGTCTGGCGACATCGCATTCACGCGGTGTCAAACTCAGACTAAGAAATTCGGGAGATACCGACATGTGATTATAAATGACAAAACGTCGATTCATTTGGCGCCGACGAAATTTCCCGCTATGTTGACCATCACCTCACGAACAACGTGAATGCGTCAACACCGTTGTTTTAGCACGAGGGACCGCGTCCATTCAGACTGTTTGTCTTTGATTACAGATTTAATCCAGAACCAATACTTCGTCTCGAATTTGAATACGTTCCTTCACGAATCGGAAATTTAACTTTCACGATTTTATCAAATCACGTGGATTTGAGGTCGTCGTTATATTATGTTTTTACATAATCAGCATATTTAAACGAAAAGAATAATTATGTACACGGTTGTTCATGTGTGCAGTAATGTAAATTCATTGATACCGTGGCATCATTTCACGCAAGGCCGTAGGAATGTTTGGTCATAAATGTTCATTTATTATGTCATATATAATTTTTTTCAGAATTGATTTCAACATATTTTATTGACATATAGAGAATCTCTACCGAGTGTTTTTTTTAATATCAATGTTATCCTACGAGTTGATAAAAGTAACACAAATGCGAGGCTTTGGCCGAGGATTTAGTTTACTGTTATCAACGTGTAGGATAACATTGATATCAAAAGACACGAGGTTGAGATTCCATTTATCACCCAGTAATGTAGCTAAAGCAATATGCTCACATGTAAGGTTTAAATATTCTACCTCACTTGGCTAGTTACCCAACAGAACAGTCTTCAGCTATGGTGACAATTGATGGATGAAATTGACAAGCCCATGCAAATCACGGACGCGAATGGCTGTAGATTGGATGTTAATGACATCATGACTGGTAGAATCCTTGTCAGCAGCAGAATAACTATGCAAATTTGTAATTATTTACTAATCAGTGAAGTTGTTGTCATACTGACGTTATCACCTGTGGGAGCCAGTATTGGGTTATAAATACCTTTGTAACGGCTTGTGCTATTAATTGTTTCGGTCTGTCAATAATATCCCGTGGGCTACACACAATGTGAAGTGGACGAGAAGATTCATTTGCTATGCGTAAATTATTACTGGAATGTGACGTATAGGCTCCTACATGCTTTAAATCTGTTTTGTTTGTATTGGCATTAATGGATTCTCTTTTAGTATTAAAGCCGGACTACGTAATGAAACTGTATGATTAAAATCATTGGATTTCCTACGAGAACGGATTCACAGAGAAGAATCAATAGCGATTATGGGACCATAGCAGAGTGCTCCGTGAAAGCATTTCCGGTGGGCGATTGTAGAGGACGTAAACAACTCTATGTTGTGAAAAGAACACTTTGGCTAGAACTTGCTGTATTCTCGATTAGCCATAGAAATGAACTATCAGGCATAGACCACTAACTTACTGTATATAAAATAAAATATACTCGTGATAAAGTGTAATTGCTGTAAGATCTTCCTGAACGTATAGAGAATTAATTAGAAAATGTAATGAACTTTACATCGATAATAAGTTTAGGTGGACGTTAATTCATTATTCCATACCCTTACAATTAAAAAGTTGAAAATATGATATTATTAATGAACTGCACAAATACACAAGCGTTAATGAGCCATTTCCGAATTCTTTCTGATTACCCTTAAAGTTTCCTAAAAAATTAAACTATCACATATGTCACTATATATTTCCCCCAAGAACTGTTCTTATACAAATACCATTACTAGTATCCCAATGAAGGATAACATATGGAAACAATATTAGTTATTCAAGAAATTATACATCATAAGTTACTAATATTGTAGGTTACTCTTCATACTTTTCATTAACTGCATGTGAAGGAATACTTCTTGTATAAGGTGCAATCTAGGACACATTTTCCCCTGAGTTGGTTGGTTAGTTTGGGGTTTAAAGCCATTCACGATTTTTTCACACATGGATTTCCACCAATTTCATAGTGCTAGCGCACTTGGAGGTATATCATGCCGCAGATAGAGCAGACACAGTATACTGACTCCGAGTCGCCCAGTCCTTGCTTTACCCGTTTAATGCTGAGCGCCCCAAGCAGGGGAACAACAAGTACCATCTTTTAACGTATTTTGGTACGACGCGATCGGGGATCGAACCCGCGACCTTCCGCACTCCGGGCCGACACTCTAACCATTACGCCACGGAGCCGGCTTTTCCCCCTGGGTATACCAATGGATAATAGGTATGGATAACATACTTTTAATGAGGAATCAACATTAAGAAATCATCGCAAATTGGGGAGATTCCCGCAGCGACGTTAAACTCCATAACCACCAACTTACTAACATCAAGAAGAAACTGCAATAGTAATATTGCATAATTTTATTGTTTATAGAATGCACATGCTGATTACATAAGCATGCCATAACAATCACATACTGAGTAAGCAATTTCGAGATTAATCTCTACTTGAATGTTTCACCCAGCTCCGAGATTACAAAACATTTTTGACTACTCTTCATACTCAAACTCTAGTTGTGTTCACAAATCCCCAAATAAAACTTGAGCTTGAGAATGAAATTGTACTCAAAAGGTTTCATTATCTCTGGGCCGTGCAAAAAATGTAGATTGTTACCCAATAGTGTGTAGAGAAATCAAATGTAAATATGTTTGACCATGAAATATGTCAACAAACCTGATTGAATGCCTATAAGATAGCATAGCATAGCATTTGTTATTTCAAGATGGATGGTTTTTGGTTTTGTTTCTTTCTATTGGGTTTTAAATCAAATTTATTACCTCTATCATAACATAAACAGAATATCAAATAATAGTATTATTTTTACCAAAAAAAACATGTTTAATGATCAGTGAGAAGCAAAAACTAAAAATACAATTTAGAAAGGTTGACCAGAGGATATGCATAGTTTGACATGACATAACAATTCACAAGCAATAATTTAAATAGCAAACAATTAATATACACAATGTTCCTCTATCAAACATGTATAGATATTGGCCAAATAAAGGGGGAAAAAATAAGCCAATATGGGATGATCAAACATGTGTAGATATTGGCCAAATAAAGGGGGGAAAAGAAGCCAATCTGGGATGATCAAACATGTGTAGATATTGGCCAAATAAAGGGGAAAAAAGAAGCCAATCTGAGATGATCACCTCTAGGAAAAAAACAACCAAACTCCTTTCACTCAACATGAACATAAAGCCTTAACCATTTAATGCAATACAGATCACCTACTTTGTCTTCATTCTCGCAAAACAGTGGTTTTAACTGATATATTTCAATTTGCTATGACTCCTACAAATACCTGATAAATAGCTAGAGCATTTAGACATACATAATCATAGAAACAGTGGACAATCCTAGAAATACATGTACTTAGTAGTCCTAGAAATACTCAAGTATTCAGACTATTCCTGTAAACAGAGAATTTACATAAATGCATACTCTGTGCAATCCTGCATACAGTACAGAGTATTCCTAGAGTACTCCTGAAAACTACTAAGACTATGCTTTATCAAAAATACTCCTGGAAACACACAGCATTCCTAGACATACCGAGTACCTGTAGACACTCTGTATTTGTAGACACTCTGAGTACTCGTATAAACACTCCCAGAAATTGCAGAAAACTGTGGCTGCAGATTTAATTACTCATAATTTCACAGATCATAAATAATGGGCAAGTGATTCATTGTTTTAATTACGTTGGAGCTGGTACCTTACACTCATACAATATGATGAGCCATCACAAAGAGATTACCATATTTACAAGCACAGTTCTTTATTCCCCTTGTCCATAAAGTGTTCATCATTCTGCATGTCCATAAAGTGTTCATCATTCCCCTTGGCCACATACTGATCATCACTGTCCTTGGCCATAAAGTGTTCATCATTTTCCCAGGTCCATTTTATGTTCATAATTCCCTGTCCATAAAGTTCTCATTTTCCCTTGCCCATAAACAGTTCCTCATTCCCTATGGATGCACTTTTCATTATTCCCCATTGTCCATAAACTGTTCCTCATTCCCTTGTCAACTGTTCATAATTCCACATTGTCCATAAACCGTTCGCCATTCCCTTGTCCATAAACTGTTAATTTCCGTTGTCCATAAACTGATCATCATTTTCCCTTTCCCAAGGTAGAGGCCCCAGACATGGGAACAATTAGTCCAACAGATCTGATAATGCCTGCACATGTCACCAGCTACTACTAGCTCCCATTCTGTTTGCTGTTCCCCGACTTCTTGTGAGCAGCATAGTCAGCTGTGGTCTTCAGTATCTTCTTCTCACAGATCCGCAGCTGCAGGGCCAGACTTAGTGCCGGTGCCAGGTCTGACTGTTGTACCTGCTCCTCATCAGCCTGTAGATAAAACAGATAAAACAGATCAGCTTAATAATTTATTGTTTTAGCTTATTATTAATTTATTTGTTTTCTCTTTCTGGAGTGTTTTTTGTTGTTTTGACAGTAAAAGTAGTAGCACCACATACACACACACACACACACAGTGATTAATATTGGCATTAGTCCTGTAACCCGAGTCAAAATGCCTAAATGCCTAATGCTGAAGATATCCTGAAGACTAGTGGAAATGTTCAAATTGTTAGACCTTTACTATATGTTATCATTAAGAGTGATCAAAACTCTCTCTCTCTCTCTCTCCCTCTCCCCCTCCCCCCCCCTCTCTCTCTCTCTCTCTCGAGCGCGCGCGCGCGCGCGTGCGTGCGTGCGTGCGTGTGTGTGTCACTTTTATAAATTTTTATGTTTAATGTTCATAACCTGTAGAAAAAAATAGTGATGGAAATTGTTTGAAATTGAAACTATTGGTTGAGTTATTTGAGGTATTTGAAATGCACATTGTTCCAGTCTGTTCATGGGTACCCACTAACATGCATTGCCATTTTCCTTCAACAGATAAAGTTGGCTCCCTTTCCTATCAGACATTTGATTCTGGCCATACCCATCCTCAATCGAATGTCCAATAGTACATGGGGCCATTACCACGACATTTAGCTATCTGAACTAACATTATCACAGCTTCCAAGATGGAGGAACTACATTGGTATCACTGCGCACCGACTCACCTCCTGTGTGGTGGGGTATGCCTTGAGGAGGAGCGACGCCCGCTGACTGAGGAAGTTCCACACCTTCAGCTCGTTCTCCTCAGTCACTGGACTGTCCAAATCCTTCAGCTTCTCCAGGTCTGACTGAGAGGCTTCACTGCTGAAGTTGGCCTTTAGAGGCTCTGGAGGAACAATGTAGTGTCAGTGTAGCTGTGTGTAGTGTGAAAGTGTAGGTGTGTGTAGTGTCCAAGTGTAGGTGTGTATAGAGTGAAAGTGTAGGTGTGTATAGAGTGAAAGTGTAGGTGTGTGTAGTGTCAAAGTGTAGCTGTGTGTAGTGTCAAAGTGTAGGTGTGGTCTGTCGTGTAGTGTCCTAGTGTGTGGGGTTGTTAGTTGGTTGATTTGGGGTTTTAAGCCACTTTCAATATTTGTTTCACTCACATCATGGCTTGCATGCATATGTACTGCTTGTACTAGTCTGGATTTCCACCAGTTTTTATAGTGCTAGCTCACTTGGAATATCATGCCGCAGATAGAACATAGATACCCCACACATACACAGTATACTGATTCCGAGCCGACCAGTCCTTGTTTTACACCAAGCAGGGGAACAATGAGTATAATCTTTTAACATCTTTTGGTATGACACGCCCGGGGATCGAACACGCGACGTTCCACACTCCGGGTTGACGCTCTAACCATTACGCCACGCAGCCGGCTCAAGAGTGTGTTGGGAGACTGCTGAACTTGGACTTCAGGAGTGAGTGATTGTGGAGTTTAACAGTGCTGCAGGAACGTTGCTTCAGTTTAGCATTGCTGTGAGTAGTGTCCAAGTGTTCAAATGTAGCTGTCGTGTAGTGTCCGAGTGTGGAAGAAGATTACTGAACCTAGACCTCAGGGCCTCTGGAGGGACAATGTAGTGTCAGTTTAGCTGCATGTAGTGTTGAAGTGTAGCTGTGGCATGTCGTGTAGTGTCTGAATGTGCGGGGAGACTACTTAACCTAGATCGGGGGGGGGGGGGGGAGTGTTGTAGTGTTGTTGGGAGTGGCTATATAATGTGGTGCTCTGGTGTTGAACCGTGCAGTTTACCCCACTTTGTTTATATATGTATGACTATAGCATGTGGTGTGGTATTGGAGGATCTGGTGATAGGCTGCAGCATAGTGTATGGCTGTAATAATTTTTAAATTTAATTAATATATTTTAATTGGGATTTATGGCCGCTTTCAAGATTAATTATCGCAGCTTCTCAGTTTAGGGCAGGATGAAACCCGCAACATCCGTAGTGCTGAATGTGGTCATAACTGAATGATGTATTGTTGGCATTAAGGTTAATATCACAAGATCTTGACATAGAACATACCTTCCTCCATGTTGAAAACTCGGAGAAATGCCAGCAAATCTCCGTCTACTGGATACTCTCCTACATGCAGGAAGAAAGCTCTTGACCTGTGACACAGTGGTCAAATATGAGTGGCTAGTGGTCAAGCATTATGAGAACCATAAGTAAATACATGTCAGAATATATTTGCATGCTGAAATTGTATGGCATATGAAAACTGGCAGGTACTGCAAAATCTGAGGATTTGTTTTTCTATTTTCTAAATAGTGGAATCAAGATGCACAATTTGTGGTGTTCTTTTTTGTTTTGTTTTGTTGTTTGTTTGTTTAATTGGGGCTTAGAGACACTTTCAAGATTATTTCACTTATATCACAGCTTGTCAGTTTAGGGCAGGAGAAAACCTGCAAAATTCGTGGTGCTGAATGTTGCAGTAAACCTGTGAGCATCGGCTGGTACCGACAGATGATAACTGCATTGCCATGGTACATACAGCGCATCCTATCATGAATGTGTTGGAATGGTAACTTTCAAGTTTCTACAATATAAAATATATCGTATTGGTTTACTTACGGTTGTAGACCTATCCTTGCAAGGACTTCTGCCTTCGTGGCATACAAGGAATCACTCTTGCTAATACCTAAAGAGACAGTGGGGATGATTCACCGATGCAGAATAGTTGGTTAAACCAAAATACAATACTGAGAAAATCTTGTAAATTCTGATCAACATTTCCTTTAATAACCAACACAATAAGATAACAGATGAAAGCGAAGATAAAATAAATATATGTGGAAACCAAATCACCAAAATGAAAACTATTTAACTCACAAATTATGATAACATACTTTATCGAAAGTAACATACCAGCAAACTTGTTTACATCTGTGCAAAAAACATTGACATAGATATTTACATCACAAATCTATGGAATTGATAGTGGTACATTTGTGAATTTAAAGCTATGTACATGCGAGTCTGACATGACCATAAAAAAATACAGAAATATTATGAATATTCTACAACTCCTTGGTTCATTCTGATAATGGGATATCGTTCCAGTCATGCAACATACCTAGTTTCAGACATAGTCTGTCATGTTCGTTATCTGGATACACGAAGCCGTTGTGGACGAGAAATTCTGCATTAGACCGAGCACCATAGAAAATAAATATCTGGAAAATAAAAAAACTCCCTCCTCATTTTTCTAGATATTACATAAAACAGTTGGGAATTGTTAAGATAATATGATGCATAGTTGAATAGATTAGTTTCAAATATGAAATTTGTGTAGGGAATCTAAGTATATTTACTAATTACCAAAAAAATTGCATAAAAGCACGAAAAAAATTACTTTTAAGTACGAACATATTTAGATTTCATAATTATAAATTTGTTAGCAATTTAATTTAAATCAACAGGCATGGCAACAGAAAATTGTAATTTCAGCAGAAAACAAGCCTGGAACAAAGCAAATAAATTCACAAATAAATTAGCAGATTTCCACAGATCTGCAGAAAATTGATATACCTGAATCAATGAGTCAGAATTTAATTCTGTCAAATCTAATGACTAAAAAAAATAACCTGGAAAATGGAAAATATTCACCTTGTTCATTGTTGTATGGGGGAATAAATCATTGTTGTACAAGATATAATTACTATGAGTAAACTATGAACCTTTTAAATGACCGATATATTTTACGGGTGCTTCTTACCTGGTCTCCTGTTTTAAATTCTCTGAGAGCATAACACTCGCTGCATTCCTTTTCTACACTGAAATCTGACGTGAACTGAAAGATTGAAAAAATGTAATCACCAATTCCAATCCATAATATAATAGAATAAAGTGCAGAAAATTGACATAGAATTTCAATTCTAAATGAAAGTTAATACATAATTTTAATAATTCTCTATGAAAGTGAGTCTAGAATTTAAATTAATAATGAAAGTTGAATTTCAATAATTTGCAATGAATGTTAGTGTTGAATATCAATAATTCTCAAAAAAAAAGTGAGCATAGAAATTCAATAAATTCACAGTGAAAGGGAACATAAATGAAAGTGAAAGTAATTCTCACATATCCATTGGAGTGATTGCACATGTCCCAGAACGGTATCAACCCAAATGAAGATTGTGACCCGTCTTTTGTGGGGATCTGGTTCTGTCTGGTCATGACTGTCGATACTGCCCACCTGACAACAAATAACAATGCAAAACTTATTTTTTAAACTCTCTCTCTCTCTCTCCCTCTCTCACCGCTTCCACCCTCTCCTTCTCTCTTTTCCCTGTATTTTTTTTTAAATAGGGGTTTAGAGTAGCTTTCAAGATTACTCCTCATCGCACATGTGTGAAGATTCCCGCAGTGACGTTAAGCAAATAATATAAGTAAATAATATTATTCCATTCATAAAACTATGTAAGTAGAAATGTGCCGCTGAAATGCTTTGCTCTCTGATCTCAACAATTCTAGACTTGCTTGTGTTCATTGTGGATATGTTTAATATGTGTATTTGGGTGAGACTAAGGTGTGACACCAACTATGGCTTAATTATAGCAAGAGAAAACCTGCAATACCTGTAGCACCGAGGCTGAAGACTGACCTGATGGACTTACCTGTACTCGTCAAAAGTGAACGCATCTTTTACAGACAGATTGCTGGCTTTAGGATTTTTCTGCAATTACCAAATGACAACACATCAAATGCAAGAACCACCACAATGATCATGGTGATATATACAGTATACAGACGAGTTGGAGATATAATTCACTAATTAACTATTGAGTGATTTGGGGTACGGTATTCAACTTTCCGCAGAACGTATATACCAAACTCTGAACCTCAGTTTTGAAGTTTAACACACCAATTAAATCATGGCTCTATTTGTGAGCAGCCAGACTTTAAATACTCCCAAATCCATATAATACATTCTTGAAGCATTATACAACAACGATGAAAGACAGATTCCGTGGGTCTATTTATACTCCCGTTGAACAGATCAAGCACAACTTGAAGCACAAACCTGTGGTTCTTTAAACTACTGTAAAAGACATATATTTCGCGGACGCAAATTTCGCGCAAATGCTATAATTGACATATTCGCGGGAATTAAATTACGCGCATTTGGAAAAAATATTCACTCACATAATTAACAAAAGTACTACTATAACGTGCTCAGTGGCGATTACGAACACAACTAGTTGTAAAGACCAATTAAAATAGGATAAAGCCAAGTAATTAGCGATGACTAGGGCAA
>JAUTBT010001668.1:0-10528 GCA_032361225.1 Lepetodrilus schrolli
GCCCCCGGGGCGGGATTTGAACCTGGAACCTTGGCTCCGAAGTCCAACTGTTCTACCACTGCGCTACCACCCGCCCAAGAAAACTGCTAGACATCCAATATATGAAGTAGATGCGTTATGGTAGTCTAGTCTGGAAACGTGCGTGGCTTTATTACAATGGAGTGCCACTGAGGGACTTTATCTATATTAATTATCAACTCCAATATAGTTCACTTACACCATATTCAGGTGTGTGTTTAATACATCATTCGCTGTAGCGACACATATAACTGGTCTGTTGGGAATACATTTCTCAGTTCGTGAGGGCATCTGCCTGTGCGATGACGTCCATGGCGAAGGATATGTGAGAGCAGTGATAGGGACAAATTGAACTGCTTAGTTGGAGGCGAATAATCCAAATCAAATGTAGCAGCCACCGTCATTGGATAGCTTTGAAAAGGAAAGATGATCGTGTTTAAAAGTGTAAAAACATGTGGTCTATGAACATTTATATTTCATGTTTTACTTGAAGAAATGTTATGTAATATGATTTTCAAATCTATTTTAGTATTGATCGTGTAATATACGTGTTCCATAAATGTATAACATATTATAGTGGATTGAACACTGCGGTATTAGCGATATTGCGCTACATTGATTTCTATATAAGACAATTCATGGGTGTAATGATGCCACATTTCTATATGAATTACCGTACATTTTGAATGACAACCGTAAGTGCTAGTCAGTTGCTTTCACATCGAAAACATTATCGGTTTTACTTTGGACCAATATTTCACACGAGTTCCGTCTAATTTGATTTAAATACATATACAGCATTTTCTGCTTGGTACAGTCCCGTCTATTTTGATTCAGATACATACAGTTATTTTCTGGTTGATTCATCCCGTCTATTTTGATTCAGATACATACAGTTATTTTCTGATTGGTTCAGTCCCGTCTATTTTGATTCAGATACAGACAGTTATTTTCTGATTGGTTCAGTCCCGTATATTTTGATTCAGATACATACAGTTATATTCTGCTTCGTACAGTCCCGTCTATTTTGATTCAGATACAGACAGTTATTTTCTGCTTCGTACAGTCCCGTCTATTTTGATTCAGATACATACAGTTATTTTCTGCTTCGTACCGTCCCGTCTATTTTCATTCAGATACAGACAGTTATTTTCTGCTTCGTACAGTCCCGTCTATTTTGATTCAGATACAGACAGTTATTTTCTGCTTCGTACAGTCCCGTATATTTTGATTCAGATACATACAGTTATTTTCTGCTTCGTACCTCCCGTCTATTTTCATTCAGATACAGACAGTTATTTTCTGGTTGGTACCGTCCCGTCTATTTTAATTCAGATACATAGACGGGACTGTACCAAGCAGAAAATAACTATGTATCTGATACATACAGTTATTTTCTGCTTGGTTCATGTAGGCAGACAAGTTCCGGTGCAAGATAAAAGTAGTTAAAATAAAACATGACACGAACACAATCCATGGGTGCCACCTTCTGCAGCGTGTGAAGGTGTTGCTGCAGAAGTTGCTAAGTCACTGACGTTCCAGGAGTCGTAGAGTGCTTCGATGTGGCACAGTTCCCTGCCACGTACACCGACAGATGTCCCGAGCCATCAGATCCAGACCTGGAGCCCCCTGTACGAAACGGCGAAACACTAAGGTGTCCTAATCTCCAACGTTAACAATGGTGTAGCCGATAGCTAAGGCTGGAATTAACGTAAGACTTGCGCCGTTTCGTATGAGGGGGGGGGGGGGGGTCAGGCTGGGAGATGCTGATCACACTTCAGCCTTGCAGCTTCAGCATCGACAGTGAGGGCTGGCTTCATCAAATATTCAACGACGTAGTAATTAAAACTAGGTGTGTGGCCGCGAGAACCACTGGGAAAGTCGGATGATTATTAAAGATGTATGATATGTAGCCAACAGATTTAAAAGATAGCATTAAGAACAACGGGTAAATTAGATACTGACAGAGGTGTTGTCAAGTAGGCTTCCGTCAGGTTTTGGCAGTTGTATAATGGTCGTCATGGAAACATATGTGCTGTTTTAGCTGCATTTGGAGACTACTATGTTAAACTCAAACTAATAATAACTTTAAATTGTATTTTGGCCTGAACCTACAGAAAGGTAATTTCATAGTGATTACCGTTGACCATGGTATAAACAATTAAGCATACGTAAATTTAACAAAGGTCAACAGTTGGATTTAAAGGTTGTAATGATGCCTAATAGCATCAACTTTCAGGGGAAAGAAAGCGACACAATTACAGAATTCCTTGCTGGTTTAATTGAGATTTGATCAAGCGATGAAACGTGGGTACTGGCGAGTTGAACGTCCTCTTAAACGTATTCAATATATTCCCCCTTCCTTTGTGCCCTTGGTAATTGCTACATATAAGTGTTCCGAAGTGTGTAACCTATTGTGACACATTGAATTGGATGTTTGTCCTCCCAGACGTATTGTGCTCTCTCGAAACCATTACTAGCCACCCCCTTTGTTAGCAGTGGAATCGTAGCACAGTGAGATGATTTTCTGTGCAGGGCACCATTTAATGAACGTTTCACAGCAAAATAAATGTTAGGTGTCCTGTTCCATGATCCTAACACGATCATGTTGGATCCTAACAGGATCATAGCAGGACAATTTCACCTCGGGTGTCCTGGTTTATATTTGAGCATTCACGTTAGGTGTCCTGGCCTGGACACCTAACAAGAGACCTGTGTTTAAGAGACCATATTACTCTCAGATCTATGGTTTTTATCTGATCACCTACAGATCGCTGTGGTCTCTTGGTGGATACGAAGGATTCCTGAAAGAGTTCCAACTTCGGTAGTTTACAGAAGGTCTTGTATAATTTGTCCTGAAAGATACCGTAAATCAGGAAATTAATGCGTCACTAATTTAATGCGACCTCCAGCATTTAGACGTAAATGCAACAACAATTAAATGCGATCGACCGAGCCCCTATTCATGTTTTTTTCCCGGACGTACCTTTCATTATTTCCCATAATGCGTAGGAATTAAATGCGATCATAAGCTAATCACTTTTTCGCATTAATATCCTGCTCGCATTAATTTCCTGATTTACAGTGTACAGTACAGCTAGGTCTTACTAAATTGTCTCACTTAATTACTAATTAATAACTACCACGAAGGAGATGCCAGTACTGAAGTCATAGCATTACAAGGTTCTTGGTTAATGATGCCCCTGGTCCAAACTACTCGTCATTATACCAGAATATCACCTGCACACACATGCCTGCCCTGCATTAAATGCCAGCTATAAATATTGCCAAGATTGGCAGGGTATAATTTACTACGAGAAACCTTGTAGTTAACCAGTGCTCAACCGTTCATTTAGTTCCGACACCTCACCATGGTACCTAACAGTATTTAAGCATCATAGGTGCCATGCGAATCAATTCGTGAGTTTACTGGAACATGAATTTCAAAGTAAAACTAATCAATACAGAAGAAACAATTTTAAACAAAACTAAATAAACAAATTAAAGAACACCAAACTAGAAACAACACGAACATATTATTTAAAAATCAAATCATTAAAACAATAAACACATTAAAAATAATAAAACACACAATAAACAACAACAGCAAAGAAAATAAAACATGACAACAAGCAAACGTTTGTTTTTAAAATAGTTTTATTATGCTTATTTTTTTGATAAATGATGGCAGGAGAGGCATTTAATATAATATTAAAATTCATTCTGGATATCTAAGAGTATGAGCCACGTTAAAAAAGCTTCCGTTAACCCAAATTTCCAAGAACGTCACGATGTGTCTGATTTATGTAAACGATATTTGTAGGGTTAACGGCAAGACTTAAGATCATGTTCTGCGGGTTTTGTACAAAGCAGTTGCACTGACAGATTATTACCTTGGGGAGAACCGTCTTGTGGTCAGCTGTCATTGACCGGTTCTCCCCCTGGACGACGTACAAACACCGCCAGGTGGCGTTGGCACCGCGTAATGGCGACGTCACTATATAATGCGTCCCGTTTGTTGCTCACAGACATTTGAGACGACATTAAAGGGGAAGCATATGTTTCAGTACAAGTATTGTGCTGAGAGCTTGTTCTTCGTGTGTGGACTGACAGCGATATGACTTAGGCATGGAATTTAACGCATATTTCAATAGAAAATGGTCTAAATGTATGAATGTACGACGTTGCAGTTGGTATGCCTGGTTTGAGTAACAATTGCAACAGTTTTCCAACTTTATGAATTCGAAGATTTCTGTCAACTAATTGAGCTACAAGGAAAATATGTTGAACGCCGTGTTATACTATAAACTAGATTAAATGCCTTATGTAACCTGGTCAAGGATACGACATCTATGTATACTGGGGACGTATGGAATTGCCACATTGGCAATTCCATACATGCATGTATTAGGAAATTACTTCGTGAAGCTATGCCCGGTAGTAAACCCATATTCACTTGCAAGCCTTTGTAAATCAACCATATGCTTGTTTTCTTAAACTATAATTGTTTAGAGAAAATGTACTCGGAATGCATCAATTTGTGCAATATATGGCTTACGGGAAAATGCTTCACGAGTGCCGATATGTATACTTGAAGTCTGTCTATTTATAAATATACATGCATATTTTAACGGAAAATGTCATATATAGATGTTTGCAATATTACGTTTGCAATGTCAGATTGAATTGATTTGACATATTGCGAAATGGTGTTTATCATCATCCTCGTTCACGCATCAGAAAAACGGCGATGTATGCTCTTGTTACCAATTAAAATTATGTTACAGTTTACACAATATACTACAGCTGAGGATGTTGCCTTTTTTTTTCTCTTTCATAAAATGTATTCATGTTACACGTGACGGATAGCGAACATGCCCTTCACTGCCATAAACTAAATATCACAGATAAATATAACTTTACCTTATCAAACTAGCATGTTATACCTCATATGATTTTTAAATCTGCATTGGATTTTGAAATTGTACTGGCCCCAGTTTCACAACGACATCCTAAATTTAGGAGCTCCTAACTTTAGGACCCAGTTAATCACCTCGTAAATTAGATGTCGATTTAAGAAGGGATACGACTTGTTACGAGGTGACAACCTTTAGGACTGGTTTAGGAGCTTCTAAATACTAGTAGTTAGGAGGCCGTTGTGAAACGGGGACCTGTTGTTTTATAGTAAATTGTGTATTACAATCTGTATATGCTTGTTGTTGTTTTTATATAATTTATATCCGATTTTATGATATTTTCATTTTCAATGTGTATGGCGTATTTTCAATGTGTATGGGAATGTGTATCACATCAACAATAGTGTTGTCCTCTAAGACATCCACAGCATAGTCATGTCCCAGAGTGTTCGCTGACCAAGCAGTCTAACACTAGAATAGTCGATCATGTTACTAAGTGGCTATTCGAATCAGAACGGTTATCATTCAAAATAACTATACATGGCCCATCCTTTATTGCACAAATGGATTTACCGCTGCATCATTTATCACTCGGTTTGGAACATAATTGTTGTGACCATCACTACCAGGAGCAAATTGTCGTCAATTTATCCTATCTGTTCAGATAAATCATACCCAGTTTCATTTCATGAAGACTGTCTCCCGCCATTTCCCACCAATCTCTAAAGTAAATGTGACCCAAAGATGGACGCACATCCATACGTCTTCCGAACATTCGGAACTTCTATACTGATCATTTCTATCTCGGATGTTGACTTTCAGACCTGACCTCATCTGTGTGTTTCTCCGTCTATGTTTGTGGCTTTACATTGTGGAGCCTTCTATTCCCGACTCGTCAATCACCCATGATCCGACATCACCCCTGGATGTTACTCACACATCGCATTCAAGGCTAGGGACCCTTCCGGAAAATATTGCATTAAGCCCTATATTGATTACATCCTATCTGGTCCCATAGGATCCGTGGCAGCCCCTTCCAGAAACCTTCGTAGAGCTTTAAAAAAAGTCAACAAGCTTTGAGTCATTGACATGTTTGGCATTAATTTCACGTGCAGATGTAGTTTTAATCTCGTAATATTTCAGATTGGAGGTTCTTTAAGACTTCGTTTTTTCCTGGATGTGTAAGGGGAGGTTTGCGACATGCCGAGATTGTCTCGGGTGTATGAACTATTTGTTGAACGCTTCCACGGGAACTGGCCAGTTCGGTGGCAGTGTAAAAATTTCGTCATAGGTGCCAATTACGCAGAGATTCACCGGCGCCATGAGGCTATTAGTTATGGCAATAACAGTCGAGTTACTACTTTTAATGGAGCAGTCAATTGGGTCCAATCGCTACTTTATAGTTTTAACGTCACAAACCTATGCATGAAGCATACATCTTCTCGTCTACAAATGGCGCCCGTTGAAGGAGGAGCCCTACGCAGAGGGTTGTCTAGATGTGTAGTCTAACCTGTCTCCGAAATGCTGGTATGTAGCCAACGTAATTCTACAGTACTTAGTAAAGATAAGCTATTTGATGTTAGAAGTATTATTTTAAAACTAGCATAGCAACATTACAATGCACTACATAGATTAATCGAATTCATGGAATATATACATTTGAAATAATTCCATATGCCATGATAACAATATATGCTGGGCTTTTTGTTCTATTTCTCTACTTAACCATATAAATATGAGCAATGTATAATTTGTTATGATGATAAAAGGAAGTTGCCATATTAATTATCCCATAGTTCCAACTTGTCCCCAAGACACACGCATTAGTATGCAGTATACCAAAACCAGCATACGGAACAGGATGACGCCAATTAATTAGACACAATGTCGAAACAAGTGTGGAAATGTGCCAATGCTCGATCTCGCAGACAAAGGGTTTCATTTTGGAATATTTACACATCCTGCAAATCAATACTACTTTTATGAACTTATTATAACATACCGAATCATTGAGACTTTACAATCAAAGTAATAACCCCGCGTTCTATGGAGTTAGTAACTAATAACGCACGCATGCATTTCGAAGTCGACTGGTTTTGTGCCTTGTTAGCGCTAGGAGAGTTAATGAAGATGCGGTACCGTTATTGGATGGCTGTTCCTCTTCGTGCCACCCCTCCCTATGACTGAATGTAATTTGCATGGACCGCCATCCTCCAAGTCCAGTACAAATGAAATCAGCGTTTCGCTAGAGGAGCAATTGCATTTTCTAGAAGCAATAAAAACGACAATTTCGGTCTTTATTGGTTGCAATCCCCACAAATTGAAATATTGGACGCTCTAGTATTGGGGACGAAATGGATTAGTGACCAAATTGAAAGAAAGGGTTTGCACGGAGAAGCCCAACATGAGACCTCTCGCTGGAGATAAATATACGCGATGTTGCTGCAGGGAGATTTGCTCTCGGCATTATTTCAGCTGAGTTGAGTATTTGTGAAGTATAACTCAGTGCTTTGCCAAACCTGCTGCCGAACCCACCAGGAGATAAAACAATATATTAAACCGTCTGCAATATTAAAGTGAACGAAGAACACTGTCGCTGTGTTAATACACGCACATATGCACATATGCATACACACACGCACATACACACACGCACATACACACCACCTCTCTCTCTCTCTCTCTCACACACACACACACGCACACACACACACACACACACACACACTTGGGAACACAGTGCATTGGTACCTTTGCACTAGAATATAAACCTCCAACGAAATGGATTTTAGTCATTGACTATAGCTCGTGTGATACAATGGCATGCTTTAAAAAAAAAGCTGTAGTCGTCGCTTTTAGCTAATTATAAGAGCTAATATAAAATATTAAAACTCTTTCCGACGAGACTTTAACAAATGAAAATCTAAATCTCTAATCAGCCTACAAAAATTGAACAAACTGTAAGAAGAGACCTAATTATGACAAATGTCGGCCATCCAGAACCGAGTATTAATGAACGGCAGCTGATCACCAGCATGGCAGCTACGTCTTTCGGGCGATTCTCCAATGGCGTCATGAACTTGCCAAAATATCCTAGTTAAATAGCATGCCAATAGAGGTTTTAAAATAATGTTCAAGATTTGGCACTAAAACGCATGGGATTCACCCTCTATTAATATTTTACTTTGTATTCCGGTCCACGTTTGTGATGTAATTAAAATTCCCAGCAGCGGCGGTGGTGAATAGGAACTCCGGCCGTCGGATATGTAGCGTTCGCGTGAAGCAGCCAGAGTCTAAGACAAAAGCCATGCATCATAATTTCTGCAATCAACCACACGGGACTTCCCGAAGCATAAATAATGCACTTCTCCGGTGGTTACCGTAGTTAGTGGGTAATGACAAGTATAAGTATGCAGCGTTGCTCACTCCCCGGAGAAATGATACATGGGATAAGTACCACTTTCCAATCTCGAATCTCACCAATGTTTATCAATGCTAATGGTGATATGTTTGCAAGGTGCTGTGAAGACATACGACAGATCTGGTAATATGGCAAGGAACCATAAAGAGGGAACATACATTAGTGTGTGTGTGTGTATGTGTGTGTGTGTGTGTTTGTGTATGTGGGTGCGTGTGCGTGTGTGTGTATGCGTCTGTCTCTGTATGGGTGAGAGGGTGTCTGTCTGTGTGAATGTGTGGACTCTTCTACAGTAATTAGCTATAACAGCTAAGGTTACATGACAAGAACGTGTTGGAACAAATGCCTCTGTAAGTATCCAGGGGGCAATGATAATCTCTATACCAGGCTAGAACTAGCACTTGATAATAGAATTGAGGAGACCAAAGATGTTCTCCTACATGGGCGTCATCGAACCGGTATTCTCATGACTTTCGTTTTCCATTTATTTTTTGTGTGTTTTATTTTTGACTAAGAAGCGTGATACATTGTCAGTTAACATGTAAATCCCGGTGGAAAACAAAACGAGATTTAAAATACTAAAGTTCATACCCACGATAAAAAAATATGATTTGATTATAGACTTATGTTATTGGCAAAAGTAAATCTCAAGAATATGCGTAACAGTAGATGTAATTATCCATCATAATAAATTTAAAATGTATTACTGTCATTTGCTGACATCGCTAATAATTGAATTAGCGATGAATTCCTTAAACTGGACGTGTATATGTAACTAAACTTGTAACATTTTCTTTAAGATCGAATTATTATGACTACATATACATCGTGTTGTATCACCATCTGGGCATCTCGGACATTTAAATACGCACTACGTAGATTGGCTATATTCATAAAAGAAAGCAACGTCGTTTCTTACGAATGCACTGCAGATTAGCGTATGAAATAATACTTTCCTAACTACACATGATCAGTTCTTTGGCCTCCTACAATGCCGTGCAAGACGTGATCTAAGAAAGCGGCTACAAAGAATCGAAGGCTGATATGTGTTGGCAGGAAACTAGTCCTCTTGGGGATGTTACTTAAACTGCAAATTTAACAATTTTCTTTAACCACGAGATAGCAGAATGCTGCCAATTACCGTGCAGATGCTTTATCGGGTTTTCTTTTTTTTATACACCATTAACCGTGATTTCTTTCTAATAAGATATTTGAGGTTGCTTCAAGGAAATCATAATTATCATAGAGAATGGCGTTGTAGGATTGTATGATTGCATATTGTACGAAAAAACAGCTGGTGTGTGTTTGTTTGTTTGTGTGTGTGTGCGGGTGTGTGTGTGTATGTGTGCGTGCGTGCGTACGTATATGCGTGTTTTTGAGGAAGGTAGTGATGATGGCTGAGAGAGAGAGAGAGAGAGAGAGAGAGAGAGAGAGTCGGAGGGTAATTAAATACGTGCATTTCAATAATTTTCCTGCGATGACATCAGATGACATATGTGGTATATAACCCATTATCACATTAGTTACGACATAGTTATGTAATTATTATGAAATATGATATCGCATAGATGCAATTCTTAAATTAATAACGGTGTTAGTATGTTGACGGTGTACAATTTGTATGAATAACTGGATCTCATAGATGTGCTAAATTGTACAGTGACGATCACTATGCATGAAAACTTCACATCTATGACGTCAATGCATACAGTACATGAAGAAAATATTACATACTGGTACTGTAGATAGTCATATTTAGTTTATCTGTACCAGTGATTTTCCATGAGTGTTAAGGTAAGCACTTCTTTGTTTAGGTTCTCCTGCTACAATAGACTGGTTGCCTCGATTTATATAAACTATTTCGGAATATGCAGGAAATAAATATTATGTTATTTCACAATAAATATAGGAATCATACCATGATTCACAGAAATGTCTGTACAAAATATGAATGTCTTTGAATTTCATGCAACCATGAATTTAACATTGGAATATTATATTTTTCTACGTTCATTTTTAGTGTTACTAAATCTTGTTAGCAACACATCTTGGTTTGGTATTTTATTTTTTAAATTTTATTTTTGGTATTGGGGTTTTACGTCGCTTTCAAGATTCTTTGACTTATATCACGACTTGTCAGTTTAGGGCAGGAGGAAACCCGCAACATCCGTAGCGC
>JAUTBT010001669.1:0-28720 GCA_032361225.1 Lepetodrilus schrolli
TGGCAATGCAGTTATCATCCTTGGTCTTGTCAGTACCAGCCGATGCTCGCAGGTTTACTGCAACATTCAGCGCTAAAAAATAGAAGTATTCTATCACCCGAGTGTGTATGTGTGTTCTGAGAGTAGTCGCTGTCACAACATTACCTAACGCTTTCATATCCACTATGAGACCATTGTGCTCTGGCAAGTAGCCAATCGCTATGTATAAGAGATCGCTACAAGAGTCCTTATCTCGTAGTAGACACGAGAGCTTTGGGAAACAATACCCTAGTGATGTGTCCTTCTAGCAGTTGTGTACACATGAAGGGGATTAATCGCAATCAGAGGATATTTATTGCATCTCAGGTCACCTTCGGGAGGGAAAAGGTTAATGAAATCCATATGGGTTTGAAACCTGAATCGATACTTAGACCTGTACAAGTTGTAATATACTGTCGTGAAGAGTCACCTCTCTAAACCTCAGTGACTCACGACACCTAAATAGAAACACTCAGTAACTGTTTGGGTTTCTTTAACAACAATTTTTTTTGTATTTTTTGTTGTTGTTGGTATTAAGAAATGGTCTTGTTTGGTTTTCTCATAATTGAATGCTTTCGTTTTCTTGGTAACTGGTGGATTTTTTATGGGAAAAGTCACGTATTGGTGAAATATTCACGCCTCGATGTAAAGCATAAAATCAATTCAATAAATGTTATGGTAAAACATTTTCTTTCTATTTTTTTTTGGTATTAATAATTAAAATGCTACATGGTTTGGTTTCCTCAGAATTCAATGTTTTCTAGACATGACAAATACTTTATTCTTCTTTCTGCTGGAGTCAATTGGAAATGACCCATGCATAGTGCCATAACTTTTCTTACTTAACTAATTTAGCAAGGAGCATTGCCACCATACAAAATCAATTCACAACATAAACACTACCTACATTTCCTGTATTCCGCGGTAACCAGAGTGGCAAATTACACATTCAATTATTCAGTTAAATCATGTTGATTCATTAATAATGAATGTGCGTACTAGTTAGCCAGTGGAAAGTGACTACATTGTTCAGATTATGTGCACAGGAACAGTTCCAGTTTCAAATTTACGTTATTATGTTATTTAATTAGATATTTGAAAAAAAGTAAATAAATAATACATTTTATAGGTAAATGTGTATAAACTATAATTATTATTTCTGATCGGCTGATTACATCAAATTACTTGAATTTAAAGCGATATTATGTTGTTTCACAATTTGTTGACGATAATATTTTTTGATAATTATAGTCACAAAGACTAATACTGTAATAGGCCCTCAGCGAATTTCCCAATTCCAAAAGTATGTACAATTTATTATATAAATAGACTTGTCCTAAAACTCAAACCTTTCTGATGCGATATTGATAGGATGCACTGTCTGTAGAGAGGCAATGCAGTTATCATCCTTGGTTTTGTAAGTACCAACCGATACTCGCAGGTTTACTGCAACATTCAGTGCTATGGATGTTGTGGGTTTCCTTCTGCCCTAAAACTGACAAGTCTTGAAAGCAGCTCTAAACTCCAATTCAAAAAATATTTAAAAAATTAAAAACTCAAACCTTCAGGATTATCATGCGACGCACTACCAACGGTCCTATCCTGTCACGTTATGACACTCGGTAGCTTAATATCCTCCAGTATGCAATGAAGGCATATTTTAGTCATTCAATTATTGTATTTGAATGCACATCAGATGTGTTGATCATTATGTAATTCAACCGTGCTAACTTCTGTTCCGTGAATAGGTTCTGCATTGCAGTTATACTTCTGCTTAAATTTTCTATGGATCTGTTGCTCAATGCATTGCTGCAAGTTTAAGAGAAGCGAGAAATAAAAAATAAAAATGTTATTTGATACGGTACATTTGCAGCAGTTCTGCACAATGGCCCCATTATTTGAGCATTGATCCAAAATAGGACTGGATGATATTCTCGAATATCTGCAAACAACGTATTAAAAGTGGACTAACAGCTGTGTTTGAGTGCTGTTTGTGTCCTGTTTGTGCGCGTACTTCTTGGCCCATTTATGAATATTCGCAAGGAATTTGTCCAGGGTCTCGTTCCGTAGAATGGTTGTAGCAATTTACAAGAGTCACGAGTTTGTGTCTTGTTTGTGTGCGGTTCTCGACCCATTTATGAATGTTCGCAAGGAATTTCTCCGGGGTCGTATTCCATAGAACGATTGTAGCAATTTACGAGATTCGTAAGACCCTGTTGTGATCAAAGTGCTAAAGAATGGTCATAGTGCTCCGAGAGTCGAGAGTCGTAACTCGCTATGTACATGTTGTACATGTTGTACATGTATATATTACGACTCGGAGCACTACGATAATTCTTTGGAATAGGCACCTTTGAGCACCTTTGGGTGTAATAGTACGTACATTGTTCTTTTTCTCTTCCTCTTACTCCTCCTCCTCCTCCTCCTTCTTCTTCTTCTTCTTATTATTACGTTTTTGCACTACCATTACTTATTGCAATTCTAAAAATGTAAACAAAATATATATATATATATAAAACACAAATTTTATTCCTTTCAATTCCATCTGACCTGGAATTCAAGTAAAATATCCTAAATACATACCTGTCTGTCCAGTGTTCAAAATAGTTCACAATATAAGATACAACAACAGTAGCCTAGTGAAAGTGAACTTGTCCATACAAATATTGACACTGTTAGCATGGTTAGGTGACAGCCGGTATATCTACAGTATATAATAGTTTGCTAAATTACAATGCAGTGTGTAAAGAGGAGAGCCTGTGGTGTAGAGAGATAGCAGTGGTAGTGATGACATTGGATTGTCACAGAAAGAGAGACGCGTGCGTAGATATAACCTGCATCTTTGAATATAATGTTGGCGATACATCATAGAATTTATACGTAGATTCATAATATTCAATCAATTGTCAATTATTTAAGTACGTTAAGTTTATTTCCTGACAAAACCTAATGATTTCTATATAGCCTTCTGAAATGTATAATGTCCTAATTTGTATATTCATTGTAAACGTGATAAACTTAATTTATTAATATAGCCTCTAGCCCTACATGATAAAAGTGCTGTAAAACATGATGCGTAAAACATTGCATGCCATAAATAAAAGTAAACTAATTAGAATAAGCTAATTACATTGCGATTCCCTAATTGAGTTAGCGCCGAGAATATTACAGTTTATTATTCGAACCTGTCCTGTCGTAATATCTAATATTATTAGTACACCATTTGGATACTAAATATGTAAATTAAATTCTTTAATGTTTTATTTCTCAAGTGTGTGTGTGTGTGTGTGTGTGTGTGTGTGTATGTGTGTGTGTGAGAGAGAGAGAGAGAGACAGAGAGAGGAGACAGACAGACAGACAGACGGACGGACGGACGGACGGACAGGCGGGCAAGCAGACAGACCATTTGGATACTAAATATGTAAATTTATGTCAAACAGACTTTGACAATGAGATAGGGCGCGAGAAGAAGAAGAAGAAGAAGAAGAAGAAGAAGATGTTGATGAATGAGTCTGGATGCTATGCGCTGATCAATGACGTATATGTTTGGACCAAAGGTGTTGCAGTTTCCAATGGATAATATACTGTTTTGTACTGTTTTAATATCATATTACAGAATGAAACAATCATCATAAATTATATATAAATATCGACGTAAATCACTACTAAGTTTACATATCTGTATTTTGGGACTAAATATAATGATGCTGACGACGAAAGGGCTGCCGTCTAGGGCCTACTGCCTAGTATACGTAACGTATTCTGTCCCATACAACGTAACGCATTGAAACGGATCAGCACCGGTTGTATATATACTATAAACACAGCCCACATTAGTTGGAAAAGACATATACCGGTACTATACAGAGGTCTATATTATTATACATTTCACAAAATTAAATTCTAAATACTAGTATATAAAGTTAGCAAGTAATTAGTTATGTTATAGTATAACGTATACGGCCTATATTATGTCTGACTCAATCTGTTTATATATATATATATATATATAGATACTAATATTCATTATATATGTCAACGTACTTATTTACCTACCTGGATGCAACTGATGGAATATTCCTTTTGAAGAATTCAGCAGGGAAAAAGGAAAGTGTATTAGGATATATAAATAAATAATGTATTTGTTTAAAAACTGAGCGGTTGTGAGATAATGTGGAATAAGGTGACAAGAGTTATCTCCCGCTTTAAATTAATGGAAAGGAAATGTGTTGATCTCCGTACGTGATATGTAAACAAAAATGTTGCAAACAAGTATTTCATAATCTACTTTTGTGTTTCTGAATAATCAAATAGAAAAATAATTTACTAATAGCTTAGGGGATTTATACATCACAATGCTTGAAGTCACACGTGGTCTTTAATTAGTAGTTTTAACATTTGAACCACCATATAGATATTCTTTTATATTATTTTAGTGCTTGCATCGATGTGAGCGGGATTTTTTATTCTGCGTATTTTAATGGTATGAGTGTGAGAACCCTCTTAATTTTTCTATATTCTACCCTTGGACATACTCAAATATACTTTTACATATTCTACAAGACTTTAGTACGCGCACTAGTCTTTTATTTAGAGAAAGTTATATTAAAGTGACTTCGTAATATTTGAAATCAATACGTATCATGTAGGTAAGCTGCAACACTTTCAATTATAGAACAGTTAATGATGAAAGTGCCATCTCCCGCGACAGTAATATTATAATATTGGGTGATTATAACGTATGATTTCAAATGATACGAAGGTGGCTAGTGTTAATTTAAATACACTCATCAGTTTTGGATGTAGGGCCCAGTGCCCATGCACGAGTATAATTGAGGTATTATTTGAAACATTGACACTATAACTATCTAACTAAAATACCAGTAGTTAATACAAATTAATGATACGATGTACATCCATGAAGTTGATTAACCTTATACATACGAAATTAAATCAAAAAGATTTGAAATTATTTTGAACATCATTTAGAATATTCAATTACTATGGTTTTACTGCTAATTAATTCATGTTTTCCATACAATATTAAATTTTATAATTATTTATTTGGGAATTGGTTAGACTATTCATAGTCTCAGAGGGTGAACGTAAATAGCTTAAATATAAATATTTATATGAAAGGAGCCGGTACCGTGTTTTCCGGTAAATCTAGACTTCCTATCTGATCTTGGGTAATATTTTGAATATGAGTATTGTACTAGGAATTAGTGTTCAATGCACGTGCTTTGTCAGAGGGTAAATAATTTCAGCGGCTTCTTTCATATAAATATAATACCATTCAATATAATTTATATTGAAACTATTTACTTCCCCTTCTGAGACTACGGGTAGTCTAGTATTTTGGTCACTTAACAATGCTATGCATCCCTATTGTTGGTTCAGTCCATTGACCGACATCTTGGCTTTACGTCACTTCCGTGCCGCCATTACTTGACCTTCATGGTGCGAGTTGACGAAGAGGCCACAGTATCATGGACAATCGGGAAGAGCTCTTTGATGCACTGAACGGTTAGAATTGTCACAATATGTACGAAAATCAGCAGTATATTCCGCTTAATCAAATGTGCTAATTTGACCTATTTATTTTCCAGATTTTGAGAAGAAGCCGTCAAAAGAAATACCACCGTTACTCGATCAGTTTTTACGTGAAGTGGCTAAAACAGGCGAAACATTGTAAGTTCAAGCTTCCAAATATTTGTTTTGGTTGTAATGTACGTCGAAACTACTCACGTGTAGTTAAATGCTACATACATAATTTACAAAAAAAGTAATTAGCCTGTTCCTCTGCCTTGTCCGATGACGCCAATCTTACACAACTCAAATGGCGAGTGATCAAAATCGAGCGTCGCAAAGTGTAAACAAAGTGAGCCGCATGGCGGATAGTTCAAACACGGGGTGATGTGGTTATAGTGTTTTGTGGTCATGGTAAATGTAAAATATGGTCATAATTTAGAATAATGTTATCACGGGTTTTTTTTTATCGTCAGATCTATGTATGAGCACGAAAGTTTTAAAATAAGAAAAAAATATATATAGGTCAACAGCCAAGAAACCGATTACATCACGACTGTCAAGACTGCAAACAACATGTGTATCACATGGATATTTTTCCACTTTGCTATTTTGCAGGGTTTAACCTGGCACAGGAATCCTGTGTATTTGATACATTAATTGGACAAACTACTCCTTTCTAAACCTCTGTTACGCCACATCTGATGCAACACAAGATTAACAAATCAAAATTCATTAATGATCTAAAAGTTTTCATAATCTACACATGCATTGCTTTTATTATCGAGTTTACATTGGCCTGCTTTTATTATCGAGTTTACATTAGCCAGCCTGCAACTGAAAGTGCAATACCATACTGTAACGTGCATTACATGACACGTTATGTTGGCATAATTCTGTAAAAATGGCAAGGAAAAAGTCTGCGTCTTAGTCTTAGGCTTTGTTGTTGTTATCATCCTTGATCTTGTCAGTACCAGCCGGTGCTCGCAGGTTTACTGCAACATTCAGCGCTACGGATGTTGCAGGTTTCCACCTGGCCTAAACTGACAAGCCATGCTATAAGTGAAAGAATCTTGAAAGCGGCTATAAACCCCAATTTAAAAATAATATTATAAATAAATGATTAAACATATTTCACATTTCAATATATATTACAAATATCCTTCATATGCATGTACATGTAACAGCGGTTGCAAGAAAGCTATGATTAACAACGCAATGTAAATGTTGCTACAACGCAATAACTTTCTTGTCAATCTATAACTTCTGAAGATACTAGTACATAATTCGGCTGAACCAGAATATCTCTAAATTCCTATTGTGTACCTTCCATTGCGTTGAGACCGTTGTTGGAATGTGTACTGCTGCAGTGATCACGCCCTCTATAAATATGCTTGCTGTTTATTTTTCATATATATATCAGCTGCATGTTAGCCATAATATGAGACACACCAATGCAGCTGAATGCTATTTAATATAAGTATGCATGTGAGCAGAATAGCATAAATACTTTGTTAACTTAACGACATACAATCCTCGCATGAATAGCACCTGTGAAAATAGCTGAAATATCACGTCCTACTTTCATAATACCGTATCACCTCTTTCGATGCATTCATTCCTGGTTAATGTAGTCGCCGTGTGTATGGCATACCAGACTCGCCATACATACACGCCACGTACCGACACAGACACAATAACACGCACACACCCTACAGAG
Source organism: Lepetodrilus schrolli (assembly GCA_032361225.1). Taxonomy (NCBI): domain Eukaryota; kingdom Metazoa; phylum Mollusca; class Gastropoda; order Lepetellida; family Lepetodrilidae; genus Lepetodrilus; species Lepetodrilus schrolli. The sequence continues at coordinate 7,268 of JAUTBT010001669.1, forward strand.
GATATATCTCATCTCAATGTTTATATTGGTGGATGAGCTTGAGCGATACATGAGTGCCAGCAGTCTTGCCGTTTGTACACTGCGTGTTTTCTCTAACAATCACTTGCCGTCGACAGAAGAATACACGCATGAAGGCGCACCTGAATTTCGTCGATATGATGTTATACACAATTGGATTGACACAGCTGTTCAGATAAAACATGATCCTGGCAAAGCACAAAAGGTTCCAGTATCCTTCAAACCCTAGAGCCCTGACCCTAGACGGATGCGCGTACGTCATCCAAAGACTGACAGTCCTGAACGGCAAGTGAAATATGAAAAACAGCGCCGTTATCAAGACTAGCATCATCACCACCTTCTTCCTTGCCTTGTTCTTGGTGCGGCAGCGCTGGTCCTCCGTAATGTTGTTGTACTGGAAGTCCTTAACTAGAACGCGGGCTATGATGATGTACACCAAGGCCAGAGTCGCGAAGGGTATCACGAAGAATATGGCGAACAGGCCCATGATGTACGCGTACTGCCAAGGGAGACGTATGGACTGCCTGCACACCTTGATTGGAGTTCCATCGTCGTAGTGGGAACTTCTGTACACAGATATACCGACCAAGGGCATGCTACACATCAGCGAGATGAACCAGATCACCAGAATTATTATCAGTTTCACCGTCTTCGAGTACAGTCTGGTGTCACGAATTTTCAGCGGGTGGCATATGGCTTGGAACCGTTCTCCGGCTATCAGAAGCATGGTCAGCACTGACGCGTGGGCGGAACAGTTCTCCAGCAATGGCACCATTGTACCTGGAACACGTGGAATTATTTACTTATAGAAACACGTGGCATTATTAACATATGTAAATACATGGCATTATTAAATATGTTAACTATTGAAACGAATTGCAATTAGGAAGCACATAATGTAATGATAAATATTTCAGGTAATTCTTTTTAAGATTCCTTATTTATTCAGCTGCCAAATCTATGAAGGTACAGGATATCATATGTAGATGTCTAAATTGAACTTTATTCACTCTAAGGGCTGGCAATAGCATTGGTGTTGTGCTTTATTATTTAATTTCCTTTTTGCACTAATATTATAATATCGTTTATATAATCATAATATGATAGCAACATACATATTGTCAACCATATCATTAGCTGAGTTAACATGCATATAGTTAATGTTATAGTTTTGTGAAAAAGGTAATTTGTATGGAATATTACTTTGTAATATGTATAAGTATTTATTGAGAATAATTTATGTTATTCGTATCATTAATTCGCTTATGATCAGCATAATGATCAAAGCGAGTCTTCTGTACGGCCTTAATTCAGAATAATGTATGTTATTCGTATCATCAATTCGCTTATGATCAGCATAATGATCAAAGCGAGTCTTCTGTACGGCCTTAATTCAGAATCATGGTGGTGCACCTATTATAATACGTATTTATAACTGTATCTTGATGCAATACACTATTCCATTATAAAACAATAAGTAGACACAATAATACCATTTCGTTTTCTTCAAAGCCTGACTGTCGCCACAAGCAATATTTAACCCAATGCTGGCGTGTTTGGCCATTTAATTGCTTCTAAAAGTCCCTACGGACAGCTATTTATATGCAACCATTCCATGTATGTTAGTAGATACATGTATTACACAAAATAAGCTACAGAACTTCGTGATCGATGTAAAAAACAAACAATATTAATTGTATAATTATTATGCCTTTATCTCTAGAAATGTCTTTGTCATAAAATAGACTGTTTTATATTAGTTTTGTGTGTCTTGATTGGGTATTTTGCAATGGGAAAGTGGATTATATTAATGATTTATGGTTTGTTTGATCATAGTTCGTACTTTCAATAGTTTCATATATTGATGGGATTGTTTACTAACATTCATTTATTGAATTTCATAATACAATAGTTGCTAATAATCAATTCACTTAAATTTACCGAAGATTTACATAGTGTCACAATGCATGATAAATGTATTAGCACACTGCAACTGAGTAGACATTTAATTCATATTATATCGTTCATATATTAACAGACTTTGTCAGCAAGTCAAAACTGATTCTGTAAGATCTAAGGTGATAAGATCAAGATATGTAAGCAATTGAGCCATGTTAATATAATACATTGAACACGACTAATCATAGAAACTATTGCAAAATTGAATGCATAATGAGCAACATAATTCTTCTGAATACTAATGTAAACAGTATTGTGTGTACATCCGACCATGCTATCTTGATGATTGTTTCTTTTTGTTATTGTTTTGAATTGTGTACTCTTGTACCACCATGTGTGGCTTAAGAGAATAAAGATGAATGAATGAATGATATATTTCTACCGGATTCCGTATAGTTCAACACCTACCGCAGACACATTTCAGGTCATTTATGATGAACACCATCCTTGAAACACATACTAAATGATTGAGCCTACGCTGCGCTTATATTGGTGTATGTAAAACTGTACTGGACCCATGCTATTTAGGATGACTGGGCACTAGGTGGGGTTGATACTCAGCAGTATTAATTTGCCCCTAACTATGATCATTTTATAACAGTAGTGTTTATACTATATTTCATTTCTTATAACGTGGCTCTATTGAGAACCACACAGCTACCATGTCTAAGAGATCGCTACGAGAGTACTATTTAAATGATCTCGCAATAGATATGAGAGCTTCGTGAAACGATATCCAGGGTCTTGGAGCTACGTCCATTCCGTTGAACAGGACACGGGCTGACTTTAACGTCAAGCCATTTGCACAAGCATATTTACTATTTTGGTGTATTCTTTATACTTACACATAGAGGCGCCAAAGTACCAAACATCGTTTGCATATATGTCGGCAAGTGCCGGTGGCATACACACAGTTATAAGCATGAGGTCTGCCAGCGCAAGATTCACGAGAAACAGGTTCGTCGAACTGCGCATGTCTCGATGCAAGCACACCACAGCAACCACAACAGAATTGCCGATGATACCGGCCAGGAAGATGATGACGTAGAGCAAGGTCGCGGTCACCGTTATATACAGAGGCATGATGGGAATTTCCCTATAGACCCTCTCTGTGATGTTACATTCGGAAGTTACGTTGACGAGAAGATCCAACACGGACATGTTCGAAGTTGGTGGTTTGCTTTGGGTCATCATCGTCTCAAATGCCGAACAATTCACATCCACTGGCATGTTGATAAGGTTTACGCTGGTTCATGCAGAATTTGGGATATATATCTTTTTTTAAATTATTATGATAATGCAGGCGTTCTTGATCACATCTACATTGTTTACTATTATCATGGGAACACGTGTGCACGTCTTGGTCCGGAATCTCACATGTGATGGCTGGATCTGGAAGAATAAAAGGAAAATTTATTTCTTTAAAATGTCAATCGAGAAATTATTGTGAAACATATCTGTAATGTAATCCTATTCCGGCTGGTGTTTTTCGAAATATAACTTTGTTCACAATGAATATTATACAAGAGCCAGGCAATAAATAATACATTAAAGATGTTATTTCTTTTCATTTGTGGGACAAATTTCAAATTCCCCAATTGTATTAAGCCTCAAAGTAACCATTTGAAGAAAAAGAAAAGATTGAAAGAGTCCCCAGATTATGATTACGCATTTATAAGAAAACCATACGTTGAAGAATATTAAGCTTTAATGGCTTAATTGCATTGAGTGTGATTGATTAGACGAAGAAACGATTAACAATGAGATATCTAACTTGAAAAGAATGTCCTTGGAAACATTAGTCTGGTCAAAACATTTTCCAAATGGTTGCATCCATGCACTACAATGGGCATTTCCGTTGGGGGTGTGTGTTCAGGGAACACTATTTACCATTCTGCTATTAATGTACGCATGATTTCCTAATATGGTCTCTGCCACAGTTCTAATAATTATATGTCTTCAGAGCATCAGTAGAGGTATTCGTAAAGACACCTATTAACGTCATTGCTTCTTGGTGACTAGCACAAAGCATGATAAAAAACGATTACTGGAATTAAATACCAATCATTCCATATTCGATAATAGAACTTGCCCTAGTAATTAGCGGACCATGATTGTGCATATCTTGAAGGAATATTAAATAATATATCTATCGCCTGGTTTCTGTTTTTCAGCAATATTTCATTCAAAGGGAGTTTTACCTCGAAGGAATATTAAACAAAACTTCTATCGTCTATATGATGTTGTTCGGTAATACGGTAGTTCATTAAAAGTGGCATGAATATAGGATTAAATTGGATTCAACGACAAAGACATGAACATACTCCATTCCTTGAACGAATCACTTCAGTAGTAAATGAGACATTGACGTCCCTTGATAGTTGTCGCTATCTTTAGCCGGTGAGATTATGCATATCCTATCACTTCAATAACCATGCGTAATTGTGGGGGTGGAGTGAATTCCGAGCCGTTAATGGGGTGTTTAAATTACTTTGTTATCAATGTAAAACAACGTTGGTTGAGATATGAAAGCATAAATAATACCCAGGACGATAGCCGTACCTAATTTACTATTTCTGAAGGAATTGAAAGAGAATGAGTTGATCTCTATGGCTTTGATTACATTATGCCATGTATGAATTACAATAAACGAGTTGATGCCTATGGTATTGGCAACATTATGCCGTGCATAGATGGTATTGCCAACATTATGCCGTGCATAGATACAATGAATGAGTTGATGCCTATGGTATTGCCAACATTATGCTGTGCATAGATACAATGAATGAGTTGATGCCTATGGTATTGTCTACATTATGCCATGCATGAATACAATGCATGAGCGGCTAACAGAATGTACTACTTTCTTTTATTAAAAAAACAACACGTTTATTAATATTTATAAATTCAAAGACCTCTTTGTATCACTACATTAATATTTATCCATATTCATGAATACCGTAGTTCTAACAAAATGTAAATACTAGTTGATCTAACGTTTTGTTGCTTTATTGCTGTTTCCTCCGCATGTGACTTAATCCTTAGTTACGGTTTCGTGGCTCTGTGTTTGATGTCATAATAGCTTGACGTTTTATTACATGGTTTGAATTAAGCCACAGAACAACGCCTACGGGATCGTTTGTATTGAGTTCATACTGCACATTAAATAAATGTAGCCGGGTGTGATATACGATTATCCTACTGGTCTCGGCCAGCGGGGTTACTCATTTGGCCCAGTCAGTAAAGCGTTGGACTCGCAATCCAGCAACTCGGGTTCGAATCGCAGGATCAGCAGTGGTCCTCTGTTTCAATGGCGCCCAACGTGTATTCGAGTTGTTCCCGGTGGTCAGTTCTTACTGAAATATATCACGATAATTCCTAGCTCCCTGGTGGTTCAGCAGTGACTGGATTAGTATTTCGAGGACGAGTCACCATGTGGAAGGGTATGATATAAGATGCTCCTACTGCTCTCGGCCAGCGGGGTTTGACCTTTGGCTCAGTAGGTAGAGCGTTGGACTCGCAATCACCAGCCGATGCTCGCAGGTTTACTGCAACGTTCAGCGTTACGGATGTTGCGAGTTTCAATTGAACGCGACTTTAAACCCCAATCAAAAAAACAACAACAAAAACGCAGGACAACGAAGCACGGTGTAACATATATACTGTACGCTGTGTAATTTACACTACCTGTACACATGGACTTTATTTCACAAACTGGTCCTACTGCATTCCGGGCGTAAATTGGAGCTTACGACATACATTTGATATAGGAGGAAATAACGTAAACCTCGAATTCGTGAGTCTAAGGTAACATTATCTACCATATTAACCATTGTGTAGGACCGTAGAGTTACATCGTTTCGTACAGGCCGGGACCCTTTCATATGATGAAGCTCTTTCATCCACTGCAAGAGCACAGCCATCTCGTAGAGCTCTTATATATAGCGATCTGGTATATACAAGCGGGTTAGGGTGTCGTAGTGGATATATCAGCTTCGTGAAAGGGGGCCTGGTGCACTGATGAACTGATGAACATAACTGATGTACGCCTATTTCGTGAAACGTATCCCTGAACAGATTTGTATTTTTAACCTCTTTCTGTTTGGGGATACCAATATATACGCTGGAAGCTATAAAATCTGCATCTTTATAACAAATCAATTAATGGCAGAGAATTTCTGCAAAAATAATTAGCCTATGATGTTTTCATCCAAATCATTAAATGTCCGGGGTTTAATCCGCATAATAGGAGGAGGGAGGAGTGGTGCATTAACTCTTGTCTTTGCAACCGAGTCATTACCGTGTGGATCAATCGTAACCCCGCATACCCAATACGGAGTTTATCTTGCTAGTCTCAATGCAGTCAATACCCATGAGCTCATTGCGATAATTTGGAGTGAGAGAAAAAGAATGGCGTTAAACTCTCATATCTGTCTCTCATTAAACATTAGACTCCTAATTGAATTTCTTCTAGGACGCCTTGGAAAAGATGTTCTCATCAAAAGAATTACGGACATGGAACTACCCTAATTATCAACAAAGCTGTGCATGATGTCGATGTAACGCGTCGCTTGTTGCTGCCATGCGATTTTCAATCAAAGGAGGGTTACATGTGATCTTCGTTCATTTAATGGTCGTTCGTTTTAATCAATCTCTTAAAGGCATACAATCACATATATAAGTGGTCGTTCTGGAACAATTTGGAGCTAAACACTTGAAATACGGATTATGGGTTTTGTACATTCCAGTAAGCTCGTCCCATCCCAATCGCAGCGGTAAAATGGTTCACTAGCACCGACAGCAGGAATTACTCTTAATTTATTCATTAGAGCAGGTTGGTAGTTAATTTGGGTTACTTCCCTTTCACTTTCGGAAATATTCAGACGTAATCGGAAACTGCACTCTCTAATTATAAAATTACGAGATAGAAAAGTTACATGCATGATGCCTCTCTGTTCACTGTCTTGGACAGTCCAGGACGTGCTGCACAGCAAAGGAGCGCGGTACAGCAATATCCGGGACGTGTCCAACCTGTCTTCGTCTCAGAGATGGTGCAGGCAGGACAGATTACGTCATCATGTATGGATGGTTTATGTTTAAAGTCTGCCATAGCTTGGAATAGGATCAGACTTTACGTAATGTGCTAATATAGACAATAAACAGTTCTTTTATGTCATTACCTGATTACGGATATACACTGGGATAACGGGTTTCCGTGGTATTAAGGTTCGAAGCGAGCTACATGCGATCTTATTTACGAATGTATCTCAATTCTAATGTTAAAATAACTTGAAAATATAATAATTTGTATTATAAATAGTATTTGTTTGGTGTATTAAAAGAACTACTATGTCATTTAAAAGAGATATTCCATTGAGGTCAGGTGATTTATCATGCTAAACGTTATTGTGTGGGTGTCCGACATCTTTGTTAAGCTACTTCCTGTTCTGGACAGTGTTCACCGTTCCATTCACGGTACAGGGCTGTCCATCCAGAACTCTTAACGAAGGTTAGCGAGAGCTCGTTTGCTAACTTGCACACCGCTAGTTAAACACGTAATTTTATTACACGTGGTGGACTTGAAAGTGATTGTCGAAATGGAAAGGTGATGCACTAAATGTATGTACCCTCCTGGGACAGAATCAGCCATTGAATCGAAGGACATACTTTAAATGATAATGTAGTGACCAGACTGGTACTGGAAGCAAAAACTCATTGCAACATAAATGAGATTACAAAGCGGGCGACCAGAACTTATACACAATATTTATTGGGCGAACAAAATATGGCAGTTGTAACTCGATATAATTTCTTAAGTATTCTGAAAATCTAGTAGGTCCACTAAATGTTGTATTCAATTTATCGTGATGTAATTTCCTGCACTATTTGGAACAATGTGTCAAAACAAGAATCAGACAATATCAAATATTACAACGAAACCAAAATTTCCCTGCTCATAAAGTAGTTAATGATTTCTCTCAATAGAACTGTGTGGAAGTCAATAATATAATTTCATCAATTCGTCCAGGTTTACTTTCTTTGTCTTTAATTATTTTACTTACGTATCTGATTTATATTACCGTCGTCAATCCCATTTACTGATTTATATTTAACCGTCGTCAATCCCATTTACCTCTGAGAAAGCAAGGTGAATGGCCAAGCCTAACAGTACAAGATTGACATGTCATCACTAATGGTGTGTCCCATTTAATGTGCACTTCGTCCTTAAACACAGGAACCTGATGAACGTCTTAGCGGACGAATGTATTGGTGTTTCTAGTCAACGCAAAGCCCGTAATCTAGTATCATTACTAGAAACTAGCCCAGTGGATGTTCGTTACTTCCTATGGGAGTATTGACCTGAAAATAATGTGTCCTCTACTAGTAGTATCATTGTGGACCTCACAGATCCGTATATGAAGTCTTCATTACAATGTACTGTATAGCATAATGTATTTCTATTTTATATGGTAATCCATATGTTCTGTTTAATTATGTTCCGCCTTCAGATAAGATGCTTTACCAAACATACCTAGTCTGTATTCCACGAAAAGATCGTAGTTGTAGTCTGCGCGTAAGTCGAGGCTTACGTGATTTCATGCTATTGTAAAAGCATGCCGTACGCACTGCTTTGGGCCCAGGACTATAGTACGACTGACTTTTCGTGAAATGCAGGGTTGATGCACTATTATGGCCGAGGTCCTAAGAGAGTTTGCACGGATAAAATTATAGAAAGATCCTTTAGTCTTATTATGTTTTAGTCTAACGTACATATAAGTAACATTTCCGGAATCACGCGTACTTCAGCCATCGCTTTGGAAGTTAATTGTATGGAATTTGATGAATGACCTGAAACATTCGATTAATCCATGCCCACTGCATTGATAGCGATCGCGACACTACTGAGCTAGCTGATGTGGGCACAAGTAAATGTACAAAGTATGCTACCTTTTCAACTAGCACCTTTCAAATAATTTGTTTGCGTTATTTGGGGGGGGGGGGAGGACATGTGTGTACACTGTATATTAAGGTCGCGTGGGCATGATTAAGATAATGTTCACGCACCTAAAGAAACCTACGTCTCAGCCCACTGGGTGAACCAATGATTGAACTCAACCATTGACTGAACTGAATACGAATATTAATCACTACTGAGAGGGTTTAAATCAAACCAAGCCTTGCTCATATTTAGTGACGTCGTTATAATGTCATAGTTATAGAATATGGAAACATTTGGCAAGGTACACCTACGAAAGAAATTCAGCCGTGTGATACTAAAAGTTAAGGGTCCCGGCCAGCGGGGTTGCCCCTTTGGTCCGTAGAGTATCATTCACGGTACAGACAACTCAAGTTTGAATCCCAGGTTCTGTTTCACATGCAATTCTATTTGAAGTACATATGCTATACCTTCATTAACTATTCTGACAATGTATTTTATTTATTTTTTTAATTAGTATAATATATCATAACATAAAGAAAGTTCAAACAAATATCGTGATTCTCGTGTGGCTGTTCATTGCTGACTAGTTTAGGTATGATCCAGGTTTGCATTAAATATACCGCATTTAAATATGTGTATGTGATTCTAAATGGAATGCAGAAGCAACTGAGAAGAATCAGCAACGGCGTAATCTCAGTAAAGCATCTTAATGTAATTTTCAGTTATTTAAAAAAACTACTGAGAATAATATAACTATCGACATATCTCTAGGCAGGCTAGAAGGAACATAATCCATTACAAGGAGGAAAGATGGAAAAGGAATCAATTGAACACATATTGTATTCGTATTTACAGCTTAGCCTTATTAATTCCATTGTTATCAGGAAATTTGCATTCGCTGATGTATTGGAGATTTAGCAGTAAGTATATATTTATAGTTCCACACATCAGCATTATCCGCTATACATGGACCTTTTCCATTAGGAACGTTTTTTTACGCGTGGGCTGAATGTCCGTTCAAATATATTCTAGCTCGAGGTATGTAATCTCAATAGATTTGAACTTGCCATGTATCAACACTAAGATACGAACTAGAAAAAGATGATTAAATAGGAAATATATTCTCAGAATAATAGGTTTGAGGCTGGAGTAATTTACCCCCATTGCCAGACAACCTGTCTATCTAGAACAGTGACACTAGTAACTCCGTAACTACACAACGTAGTCAACCGGATGTCTTCAATTTTGATTCAGTAACTAGACCTTTGAGGAACTTCCCCCCTTGGCTTGGTCTATTCTGGATTCTGTAATTATTTTGGCGCTGAAGAATGCTAAGCTTGGTTATGGATGTTAGTTGGGCATGGAACAGAGTGAGCTATTATATGTAGAACGATGACCTTCAGGTTGGCTGTGAGACGGCAACATAAACTCACGGGCAAAAGAAATTATACCAACACATTTAGTATTATATTTCTTAAGCAACGGTGTAAATATGTTTGCTTGTGTTTTAAAATCAATCGCTTACAAACTGTCTGTCCAAATTAAATTTATAACAATAGTAAGATCTGGGTTAGTTTTTACCGTGTAGGTTGATGTTTTTTGGTAAATTCTTCAGACTGTGTAGCATGCTATTCTGGTACCTAAACAATGGTCTTCACTAATATCAAATGGTTAGGATAATCACAAGGAGCATGGCAAGAATATCACAGGAGTAAACAGAAAGAGCCATTGGTATGTTGCAGTTGGGTGCTACACACCAACATGTTGCTAGAATCTTCGGCTTTACCGGACATACAATTACCAGGTCGTGGAAACACTACTGGCAGACGGGACATTCCGTGGACAAACCCAGAAGTGGCAGACCACGTGTTACAAATGACAATGATGACCGCTATCTACGAATTCTTCACTTGCGAAACCGGTTCGCCGACGATACGACCGGTCGTACACGATATGTGTGACGTACGATTTCTGTGGGGTTTTTTTTCTACCAATTCAATTGAGTCTAATTTGTCAAAAATAATTTAAATCACTTCCATAACTCGTTTCTCAATGACATTACTGAACAGTTGATTTGATTGCCTATTTGCCTACCTACTTTCGGTGAATAAAACTAAATGAGTGACAGTATATGTTATTTTATTTATATTACTATATTCAATCATGTGCATGGACATCATAGCAATGCCTGAAATGTATGACTTTTATTAGTTTATTTTGGTCAGAAGCAGTTGATAAATTGGCTTTTACCACTGCTTTCAAGATTACTATATTCATATCACGGATTGCATGTGACTGGGTGTATGGTTGCATATGACTGGGTGTATGGCTGCGTGTACTAGTCTGGATGTACATCATTTGTATAGTGCCAGCTCATTGGAATATCATGCCGCAGACACAAGCAGAGGGATATCACCAAATGATTAAGGACGTGAGGAATCGTCTTGGTGAAGAGATATTTATGATCAGGCGTCCGTCTGGAAAACATGCTAAAAGTCTAAGAGTGAATTATTGTTTTACGTGACTAAGAGGAACTAGTGTGGTAGTGTAACAGCCTTAAGACGCGTCATTTGTTTTGCTGGGTACATGATTTATAATATTCTTTCTATGGTATTATATTTCAGAATGCTTACATATATGTTTATTTATCATCCAATGGAATATGTGTGTGCACATGTATCTTTGCATACACAATTGATTCAATTTTTTTAATGGTAATCTGTATGCTAGATAAATTAACTAGTACGAAAAGTGTACACTATCATAAATAATTGTACATTGTACTGGATATTGACATTTCATAACTCTGTACGGGCAAGCTGAGATGATGAGGTTCGTGTCTCGGGAATGCTAGCACATTTACACGGTACATTATCGACGTCGACTTAATTGCCTGTTTTCAGTGCGCAAAATGTATGTAAATCAGGATCCCTGTACATTTAATTGTATAATGTATACGTTTTTGACACGTGGGTGGACCATGGTATCGTTTCGCGAAACTCTATTGTCCACAATGAGACCATAGCACTCTCGTAAGTGTACGATCGATCTACATGTATAAGAGATCGCTACGAGGTCGCTATGATCTCGCAGTAGAAGAGAGCTTCGTGAAACATACATCTAGAGGACAAACGACTCGCAATTAGTATTCTGCTATTAGTTGTATCATGGCAAAGCACATTTAGGTCATATTCATGTAAAACAGACATGTACTCACGGTAGTAGTATTCCGCACGATGGCCAATTAATGTGATTACATGCTACATTGTAGTATTTCAAATAATAGTCTTTTTGTTTTGTTTTCTTTTCTACAAATTTGGAGGTTTATGATAAAGGACATTCAACCATTTTAAAGACCAATGGGCTGTGATCATGTCAGATCTCAACTAGCGCTCCTCTCGTGTTGGATCATCCTCGAAACGTAGACCATTGTGCCTAATTAATATCCGATGGTAAGTAAGCATAGTGGTATGTGTTGCGATGATGGTGTTTGGGATGGTGCTATCGATAGTGAAGAATCTGGTACATGGAATTATGGCCTGAATACCCATACTGCATGGACTGTCATGTAGCCATCACGAATATCAATCTCATCTCCTCAGACGAGAGTATCATTGTTAATGTAGCAGGGTGAGATATAAGATGCTCCTGCAGTAATATTTCGGCCAGAGGGGTGATCCCGTTGGCTGTCGGTTAAGCGTTGGACTCGAAATCCAGCAACTCTGGTTCGAATCCCAGGATCAGCATGGCCCTGTGGCATTATTGTCACAGTTAAATTTATCATTAAGCAATAACTGAGAGGACGGTGGTGTGTGTGTACGTTATTTTACACACGACCCCGCACCTGTCATTACGTTACAGGAGTGTTAACTCTCTCCGAGTTAGCATTCAGCATGCTACATATGGATTCTCTTCTGACCTGTTAATTACCATTGAAAATGTAATAGGGGGGTACGGTATATGTTAGTCCATTCTGATGCAGCCCAGAGATATATTAGTAAATGATGTGGGGATACTAATGACTTTGGATTTCTTTTCTTTGCAGTTTATATTCATTTATATTAATTTATATGGATAATGCGTTTGTGATTCAATCATGTTTGTCTTAATTGTTTACATGTGATTTACTTTTCGTGAAACAATCTAGCTCGTAATTTGGATATGTTGTCAACGAAATGGGAATTGAAATAAACAAAACAAAAATAATCTGGATAATTGTGTCGAAAACTGTATATATATGCGTATGCTTTATTGGTTAATGGCTCCCAGAACAGAACAGAACAGAACAGAACAGAACAGAACAGATGATTGATCATTGTCGTCCATTACCTTGTTTACAAGTGAATAAGTTATGAGTTCAGATGTTACGAAGTGTTCAACGGTGTGTTCATTGATATCGCGGAGAGATGCATCTAGCTGTACAGTGTATGAATGAACATTGTTATTACATCCCAATATTCCGTGCGTGTAAAACAGATCTACGTGGAGCAGGTATATCGCATTCGAATTCGTAGTGGATATCTACTGTTTAATAACGATTCCATAATCAACAGTGTTGATTACGTATTTTTGTGTCACTCGTGCTTATGGCCCTGTCACACATTGGCGATCAACCTGAACGATCGAGAAGCGCGCGGAATGTATTGGATACGCTGGCGATCTCACCATCCAGAACGCGTGGCTAACGAGTGCCTAGCCTTCATCAGCGCATGAGTAGCGCTTGTCGACTGAAGAACGCATATAATCAATGCGTTACCTGGTCGTCAAACGCATTAGAGGGTAGTTCATCAATGTGTTGGGGGGCTCTAGAGGAGGAACCCTAAAGGAACGCTAGCCTTCCATCCAGCGCGTGGCCAGCGTCCGCCAGTGACTTGCTAACGATTCCCTAGCGCGTACGACGACTGACTAACGATATTACACAGAACAGTTATGACATGGGTGATATCTCACCAGTAGTGTAATAATAAGTGTTTAAATGCAACTGAAATATGCACGTGCGTAATGAGGACAGATATTGGCAAATAAATACGTACACATATACAAATATGAAATCATCCGTGTTTATCAAGGTGTAATAATATGTAACAGATGTCTGGACAGAATTTGTAAAATGAATGTTTAATGAAAATACCCGAACCCACTCAGTGTATCCAATGTTTATGTAACATCTGGACATAGTAGGCCGTTCTTTGATGAAAGCATCAGACTCATACAGTTGGAATCTGTATAGGACAACTAATCTAAATGTACGTTTGGTGGCGATGGTTTGGTGACGAAAAGAGTGAATAATTGTGATTTCGAAAATATTCCAATACTCGTATAGGTTACCTAAATGCATGTATAATAATAATAATAATAATAATTACTACTAATAATAATATAACTGACATAAGTCGGACGTATAGAAATAAATAGCGATAAATACATTATGTATTTCGAGGTCTCAATGGTGACAGTGTCGGCAAATATATTCGTATTTTCTGTGTTGTCCCAGTAGTCGTACAGTGTGAGGTGCTAAACGTCACTCCTGCATGTTCTACGTCTGGACGTGATGGCTCTTTAACTACCAGGCTAATCAGTACCGCTGTAGTAATAGTTGTACTATCTTGTCACCAACTGATGTATTCTTCGGTGATGTCTCAAACAATATCGTAAGACTCCTACAAGACCTATTTCATGTAATGCCGTTTTGAAAACGATTGATAATACAGTCTACAGAAGCTTCTGTGCTTTGCAATTACTAGTACAATAATAATAATTGCTCCCTCTACAGAAGATAGGAATAGTTCTGGAAACTTAATGTGCTACTACTAATGTTTCTGTATTCTAGCAAATTGATCATTTATATACAAATATAGACTTATCGCTGTGACGCACGTCCCGATTGTTCCACAGTCAGAAATATAAAAGCGGTCAGCCGCAGGTTATTCCCTGATGGTCATTTGCAGCAGCACACTCAAGAAGTTTAGAATTTAAGTTTATGAGACCTCATTTCTTTCTTGTATGCAAGTCCAGGTAACCATTCACTTTCTACCCATACTTCTAACCATGAACAATCCATGGTCATATGGTTCCGTCCAGTTTTCAAATAGATCAAGTAGATTTATTCATTATTTGTAAGAACGTGTTGTTGCAACCATTTTGAAAATAAAATTCTACTATTTGTTGTTGTTTTTAGTAGAAAATCATGAACTATACGTAATGCATAATGTTATTTTATACCTGGTTATGTAATTTCAATCTGATTTTAATTTACCAGAAAACAAATGTATGGTAGTCTAATGTTGAAATAGATATTAACCTTACGGGTACCCATTCAGCTGCATTGTCTAAATTCGGATTTAGTTAAAACGCCAATCTTATTTTACTGAAGTTAACTATTGACAATGTACTATGATCCCCCAAAATAGTACATACTCAAAATACCCACATTTGGATTGTGGAAAAACCGCTTCGATATAAATAGAACTAGTATATGACCTTGAAAATTAAATACCTTGACTATAAATATTGAATTATATACTCTGTATAGTGTGCACAGTACAATACCTGTAACATATATTCATTAAAACAAATGATTCCATATGGGATCTGAGTTTTAACATTAAATGTACTATTGAAAACATTGGGGACCTTCACGCCCATGCACCTTGTGAGGGTGCGCTGTTATTTTTTATCAAAGCTTTTAAACAAATAATTTTATCTCATAACAAATGTTGGTTCTGTTCATTGTGCATCAAGTTCTATCATATATCTAAATTTTAGCTAAAAGAAAAAGGTTGGGCATTAATGGGTTAAAACACATGAGATCCCACGTTTACGTTAAAATACTTCTAGAAGTCTGGTTTTATAATAATTCGTCTAGTTTATTATATGACGCACGTCCCGATTGCTCCACATTCAGAAGTAGAAATGCGGTTAGCCACAGGTTAGTCCCTAGTCTTTGTCCAACCGAGTGTCAGTTTCCTCCGTCGGAACTTTTGATTGTTTGCAGTGTTAGTTGGGGAAATCTTAGTTCGAGATTCTGAGAGAAATTCTACTTCCTAAATACTTCTGTGCAAACCCCAGTATAGAGAATTTTGTATATCTAATGAAATGTGACTATTACCCTGTTTTATTTAAATTCATACAATCACGGATTTGTTTACATAATTCATAGTCAAACATATTTTTATATGAGCGTATTTACATTTGATGTGTCTACACAAGTATATGGGGTAACCAGCTATATTTTAAGCATATCCTACTGGTTTTCAATAATTTATTATTTTATTATTTTTTAATATGTATAGTTACGTAGCTTTATTGGTACCAGTAGTCATGAAGTGTTATTTTATAGACTACATATAATTGAGATATTACAGTACATTACCAACTGATTATTCGGGTTTTACCGGAAATGTAAACTGCAGTGGAATTGTACCTATCCTACAGCGATGAAAGATTGGCACGTTTTCAAAAACTGTAAAAAGAAATGTGAAACAGATCGCGGCGATGTCGCTTAAATACTGTTAATAACTTCATAAAATCCCAACTCGCTCCCAACAATCAGTCTGAATAACATGAATTGCATTATATATGTAGATATAGATCTACGATAACAAATGATCTTATATGTTTATATTGCCCGATGTGCACCTTGAATCCGTTGTCCGAGTTTTTTAACCAGTAGCACCATTCATTTGTTACCTAATATTTTGTTAAACCGGTACCGTGATGCATCTTACATCCCTTATCTTAGATATGTAACCAGCAGCGCGATGGACCTTTCATCCTTTATCTGATATGTTCAACCATCAGCGCCATGCACCTTGCATTTAATCAGTAGCGCCATGCACCTTGCATCATTTCCTGAGCTGTTCAACCAGCAGCTCGACGAACCTTGAAATTGCATCCCTTATCCGAGATATTTAACTAAGAGCGCGAAATTCACCTTGCGTACTATAGATGAGATCCTAGTATTTAACCAGCAATACGTTGCACATTACTTCCGTTATTAAAAGCCACATTTAACTCGAAGTGCGTTTGGCTCTGGTGCACATCAGTTCCTAACGAACGGTGATATTTCATCTTGGAGCTAACATATGAGCTATCACACCGTTAACAACCTTCGATGTTTTATAGTTTTCTCAATCGGATTTCGATTCACTTTCCATCGCTTTTTATGATCATAATATTATATGCTGGCGTGCATTTTCAAGTCAACTACCTATTCCAGGTTTATAAGATTTGCTTCAAAATGGTAGTATACGTGTGTGTGTCTTTAGAATGTAATATTTAAAACAATATGACGAAATTATTTATCTCCTAATCTGTCATTATCTCCTGAAAGTACAATATTGACTGTTTCCCTATGATTCCTACCTGTAGTAAAATGAGCATTTGCAATGTTAATGATTAATTTTAGTATACCAATTGGTACATGCATAGTATGGGGTCGGCATGAGTTGATATAAGAAATAAATGTTGCGGTTACAATAATAATTTCACCTTTTAATCTAAAAATAAAAATAAAGTTAGTTCGTGAACATGTGACAACACGTAATGAGACCTACCTTTACGCTCCTATTCTCACACGTTCGATACCGGTGATGAAACACAATAGCAATCCGCCGCTAGAATATCCAGGACTATCACTATACCGAGAGTACGATGTCTCCGTTGACTGCGCCTACAGTATCGAGGCGCACTGATCACGTTTGGCCTACTGGCATTGCACTAGCAATGCTACCTGC
The DNA here is from genome assembly GCA_032361225.1 of Lepetodrilus schrolli. Lineage (NCBI taxonomy): Eukaryota > Metazoa > Mollusca > Gastropoda > Lepetellida > Lepetodrilidae > Lepetodrilus > Lepetodrilus schrolli. The sequence continues at coordinate 24,920 of JAUTBT010001669.1, forward strand.
ACCTCTCCAACGATTGGACAGGGGTCTCTAAACCGGCGATTGATTGGAGTTGTGTTCGTAGACCAGTTTTGCTAGACCGGGTGTAAAAATGGTCACACGGGCAGTGTTGCTTCCGCAGCATCCGTTGTCGTGATTGGTCATAGAGTAAACTAATGATTCAGTCGACGGTTGATGGTATACTGAGTGCGAACTCCAACGTAATCAAGCTAAGAAGTTCACATGATTTTAACCAGCACTTTCTGATCGTTCATACATCAGTGAGCAACCATAACATTTCGGTCATTTCTTAAATCATATTGGAATGTTATAAACACGCGTAATTTATGTTATTCAGTGACGACAAAGCAAAGCAAACTGTTTCTATGCTCGTGTTAACGAGAACATGTTTTGTACATGTGTGTGAGTGATTCAGCCAAGATGCTCTTATTATTGATCAAGAACGTTTACGAGTCGCATGACGTACCTATTCATCAATGCTATTTGAAAGGGAAATGTGATTAACGTTCGCAAAACTGAATATATATTTATGAATCGTTCGAAAGTCTTAGGAATAAATATTTTTAAATGTTTAACAATAAAACATAGCTTTTTCATTGCCATTTCTGATACAAATATTGAGTAAAGTAATGGTACAGTTCGTTGATATATTAACCTTTGATACGTCTCGACAATGCTAAGAGATGGGGTTTGGAGTATATGTTGACTGTATAATGGTCCCTATCCTGTAAAAGGTGTCCGTAAATTACCATTAATCTTGCATAATTGCATGTCGAGTTTTCTTCCTCCGTATACAACGAGTAGATTCTGTCAGAGCTCGCTAAAATACCAACAGTATAGCTGCTTGTAAGCTGATTTGGTTCTGACTCGTGTACAAACTACACGTGTAATGTCTATTTCAAAGGAAGTGTGACACGTCAAAATAAAGTTCCGTCGTGTTCCGTGCTTGGTGATACTGATATCGGAAGTCAAGTGACCTCAGCAGGGAAGTTCTTGTCATGTATTGCTTCTGGCGAAAATCTATTTATAAGGGAATTAGCACATCTATAATCATATGAAACGTTAGGCAGGATCAACAACGTCGGCAGTGGATATTTATGAAGATGATAGAACTGCTATGTGATTATTACCCAATGCTTAGTCAACATTTCTTTTTAATTCAATCTGTTTGTACTGCGTTGTAGTCAATTGATACCTTCAATTGAATTCAATGTTGTTGTGGTTTTAATATGTTACTTAATATATTCCTATCTCCCTCTATTGTAAAGTAGCTTCCACTAATGGGAATTACAGTCTTATTAGGCCATCGGCTGAGCTGAAATATGTGCCTAGAAATTAGGGGGACTAAATAAAAGCTATATTTTCATGTATATAAATGTCTTACCTAATGGAATTCACTTGTTTCAGATATCCGGACGATAAATGTTGTGACGGTTCATGTCATGTAAGAAAATAACAATTGCTATAGTAGACTGTTTGTTTAGCAAGGTACAAATTGTTTATCAGCACGTTTAAATCTATAAATATCATATGAAGAAAACAATAACTGTTAGTCTTACCTACTGAAATTCACTTTTCAGATATCCGGACGATAAATGTTGTGAAGGTTCATGTCATATAAGAAAATAACAAATTGTTTATCAGCACGTTTAAATCTATATATATCACATGACGAAAACAATAACTGTTAATCATGAATTTGGATATGGTAACACTATTCTTCATCACTATGCACGTCTCAAGAAAGGCCCATTTCTATTATATTTACCGATCTAACATTCGGAGTCGGAGTAGTGAGTGGTCGAGGTGTGTGTGTTCGAATGATGATTTCTCTGTACACTGTCGGAGAGCCAACAAGCTCTGTTCCTCTTGATAGATACTGGTCGATACATCCTCATTTGTATAACGTCGTAGGTGATGTCAAATAGCATTAATATAATTCGATTTCTCTTTGTTTTTTATGGGGGCAGGCGGGGTGGTAAATTATTACATCTAAAATATAAACATTCACTGTATTACCTGCGACAATAATCTACGTCAGTGTAGTTAATTATACAGCTATTTATGAACAGACGCTGCCGGACACATCTATTAACATAGAATCCTATATTTTGACAACACGCAGAAATGTCTGTTGGCCTATTGACTTAGACTATCACATCCATAGATTGCCTGAAGCCTTTGACATTCATGATCACTTATATTTTCGGATGGTCTCTTGGAATTTTTACAACTAGTTCACCAGACCGAACATCCGGGGTCTGAATCAATAGAATGTGTTAATGGAGGTATTGGATCGACCGATTGCCCTAGATAATAGGTCAAAAGCCAAGCCTCCGAAAATTCTTTCCAACAGAGCATCTCCATTGCAAGAGTTCCTGGCAAACCCACGGCAGAAAGCGGTGTCCTTAGCTTCTGGATCTGTGTATGGCTCCGAAGTCCAACGTCCTACAACTGTGCTACCACCTGCCCTGGGCAGTCTTGTACAAAATGGCGTAACTCTAAGGTAACCAGTTTCTGGATTAGTATGGTACATGACAACACAAATACAATTGACTCAGCAAACACTCGGCAAGGTTAGCCTATTAGCGTTACGCCGTTTTGTACAATACGGCCCCGGGCGGGTGGTAACGCAGTGGTAGAACGTTGGACTTCGGAGCAAAGACCCCAAGTTAATGCAAGTTTGCTGCAACATTCAGCTTTACGGATGTTGCGGGTTTCTGCTGCTTTAAATCGCGCCGTGATATATGTAAAAGGAATCTTGAAAGCGGCTCTAAATCCCAATTACCCCTAAAAACAAGACGCCCAAGTAAAGCAGGTCTAAATTTCTGGGAATCAGAGGATAACGCTTCTCACCCGCTTATTAAGTATAAATATGATACATTACAGTAAGATTGGTATGTAAATATCACCCTGTTAGACCATGTTATTAATGTACTGTCTGCTGCCCGATTTATTGTCTATAGCGGATATGAGCAATAACTAAATGAAGCACGTCTTCATCATTAAAGAGGCAAGATCATACTTGCAGGTATTTTATATATTTGTTTTATATATATATATATATATATATATATATATATATATATAATAAAAATATAATAAAACAAAATTATTTTAACAATCTACCCAAACTGTAAGGCACTGTATCGCCAATGCAAAGGAGGTATTTTCTAACAGGGGGAATCTGTGTACACAAAAACCTGTGACGTCACAACTTCCGGCGCGGCCCCCCGTTTGGGGAGTAGGTGTCTTTTGATAGGATGTAAATATATTTCTCGATGACTAAAAATTCAGAAATACATCTCGCATGTCGGGGAAAGATTGTTCTTTCAGAATATGCAATAACGCCCGCCAATAGTGATCATTATTCCTATCTTGCCTATTTAACATTGATAACAATATAATTGATGTATTTATAGAGGGGTGGTAGCGCAATGGTAGAACGTTGGACTTCAGAGTCAAATGTTCCAGGTTCAAATCCGGACCCGGAAGCCCGGCATCAATGTTCGCGATATTGATAGGATACGCTGTCTGTAGAGTGGCAATGCAGTTATCATCCTTGCTCGCAGGTTTACTGCAACATTCAACTCTACGGGTGCTGCGGGTTTTCACCTGCCTTAAACTGACAGACAGTGATTATAAGTGAAAGAATCTTGAAAAGCGGCTCTAAACTTCAATTTAAGAAAAAAAACGACGTTAATAAACTAAATTTAGTAGTAGTAGCAGTAGTAGTAGTGGTGGTAGTAGTAGTAGTAGTAGTAGTAGTAGTAGTAGTAGTAGTAGTAGTAGTAGTAGTAGTAG